>RCWM02001025.1:0-167482 GCA_003667255.2 Euschistus heros
TCTGCGGCATTTTTTTTAATTCTGATCTATTTCATCCAATATATATTTTTTACACTAGGAACTCACCCTGTATAGAGCAGTAATTATACTACTTGTATTGATCCTAAAAACTGTGAATTTTAACTTACTTCGCATTATTCGTCAAACAACAATATATAGTAAAATTGAGTTTTCCTAAAAGAATCTGTGAGCAAAAAAAAAAAGAGTGACAAATCTTTCTTATTTATTTATCTTTATCACCAAGAGAATCGATTCAGTGCCCCCGAGGGGGTAGTTCCACCAAGCCACTATCCTGTTAAGGAACCTAACCAAGTTGCCTTATTCAGTTTTAAACTTTAAAATACTGAATACTGATTAGGTAATAAATTCAATTTATTTTTTATGTTTAAAATTTATAATGTTCTTTCTATAAATTTGTAAATATCAAAACAACCAATTATAATATAATTTATTGATTTATTCCCCATTCCACTCCGGTTGTAAACTAGTTGGTAACTTGTAGGATGAACTATCTTCCTTGCCGTCGTTACATAACAGCAGGACGTTAATATCAACTAATAAGCACTAAAATACACATAAACATGATAATTTTCTTTTTATCTTTAATTTTAAAATGCCTAGACAAAAGATCAAAGCTTCCAATAAATTACAAGAGACTTATTTACATGACTGTGATTAGACCTATATGGATATACGGAGTTGAGCTTTGGGGCTCCACCAAGCCATCCAATTCATCTCGATCTTTTTCTCTCCCTGACACTCCAATCCCATATCATAAAACTTCAAGAATGGTGTAAAAAATGGAGAACCAAAATAAATTCAAATAAGTCCCATCAAATAACCACCCTTCGTGGTTTTTAATGTATATTAAAAAAAAATAAAAATGTTTTAAAACCATCTCTGTCGCTAATCCCGCGACAACAAGCAGATGTAATCATGCTATCTTAAGTTACATTAAGGGTTCCCCTATGAGTGATTTATTTTTCTATGTTCAACATATTTAAAATAGGACTACATAAATTATTTATTCTGTCATTTAAACAAAATTTTAGGTTAAATTTAAACGATTTATTAATTCTTAAATATTTAATATTTTTTCTCCTTAATTTTCAAATCCAAACCAGTCACTTTTCCCGTGACAACAAGCAGATGTGGTGATCAAGGTATGCAAGACAGCTGGCATGTCAGACCACAGGGGATCCATACCAGATCACTTAATTAATTTTAACAAAGTATATCCCTCAACCAACTCCTTTTTAGCCTTCCTCGGGTATTCTCTGGTATCTTGAGGCCACTGTTTGCCATAAGGTTATTAATATGTCCGTAGAGTTAGTCATGAAATCTTTTGTTTGAATTTCGGATGTGATCTTGTTCCATGGGTATGCCATGGGTAAGCCTGTGTATTGTTATGTTATTGACATACTAGGGCGATTGTATAATGAGCCATAATGATATTAAATGTAAAGATGGATATGTGTTGTTTTTTTTTGCTATTTCCTAAATTTGTATGTAAGCAAATGTATTTCTTTGCATAGAATTAAATATAATTTGCATTAGAAGTAAACGTACATCTTTGCATAATTTTAAATGTCGATAGTTTATGTAGAAGTCGATATAAAAGTCTCTCTTTTGTTTCACATGTTGGTCCCATATTATCCTACATTCGAAAATTAGTCCTAAATATTGAACAGTGTTAGTCTGTTTAATTGGAACATAGTTGATGTAAATTGGGGAGCAGGTATCACGTCGAAGTATAAACTGATGTTTTACAATTTGTCAGTGTTGATTTCTGAAACACTCCTGTAATTGTTGTAAGCCGTTTTGGAGAATCAGTAAAGCCTAATTGATTTCTCAATGTCAAGTCAGAACTGCAATACCGTCGGCGTATGTTGATATTAGAAACAGAAATAGAAAAAAAAAAAAATAATTCTGGAAAATATCTTAAGAGTAATATTACATAACAAAAACTGAATCCATAAATGGACCAGAGATCATAAAAATAAAACAACATAAATAAAAGTGAATACAAATTTGTAAGAGAACAAGTGCAAATTAAAAAAAAAAAATAGAACATAAGAAAAAACTGTAAATAGAGAATATAGGAGTTAATAATATAAGCAAAATTGCAAAGAAAAAAACACAGAAAAATTAGAATTATAAGAAAATGATGTTTTTTGTTTTGTTTTTTGTAATTATTTATTGAAATTTAAGTAAATGTGATGACATGGATAAAAATGATACGTCACTTATTTTTTAAAGCAACTACCCATTGGTAGCACTTATAAAGGTTCTATATAATCAAGTACTATATTGGAAGGTCCCGAGGCCATCTTCTTTTCAGGCGCCTCGGAGGGTTATCTGGAATGGAATGAGAAGCAAGTTGTGGATTTGAATGGTTATGGAGTTTGCTATGAAAGAATTGATACCTGGTTTAATCTTGGATAAGTAAGGTATATTAAGATCTTTGTGAATAACTTTGTTTGTGACGAAGTTAGGAGCATTTAGAATTATTTTAAGGATTTTGGATTGTAAGGATTGGATATGAGATGAATTGGATGGTTTAGTGGAGACCCAAAGCTCAACTCCGTCCAAATTGGTATAATTATTGTTATGTAAATGAGTCTTTTGTAATTAATTGGAAGGTTGGAACGTTTTTCAAGTAAATGTCGAAGTAGTCGATAACAACGGGCAGTTTCTTGTCGTTTTAGTCTTGTATGTGGATTCCAAGTAAGACGTTTGTCCAAGTGGAGTCCTAGGTAGCGGATCTGTTCAATGGGAAATAGTGGAACATCGTTAAAGAATACTGTAGTATAGGAAGTCGTAGGTTTACGACGAAGGGTGGTTATTTGATGGGACTTATTTGAATTTATTTTGGTTCTCCATTTTTTACACCATTCTTGAAGTTTTATGATATGGGATTGGAGTGTCTGGGAGAGAAAAAGGTCGAAAATCAAAAATTATCCTTACAAAAATTAAAAAATTATCATAAACAATCTTTATTATATAGTATTGTGCTAAGGTTATGTCCTAGGTATGCAAAGAATCTATGGATTCTCAGGTGCGAAAATCGATCTCTGCGATACTCTAGTCCTTAATGGTCGTAATTAAACGAGAAATTAAATCGTAGACAGTAAACTAATAAATTAAAAAAGAAAATTAATTTTCACCTGATGATGTACATGCCTTATGTAGAGAGAGGTAACTACTACAGATGAGCTTACCTAAAAAATAAATAATAAACATTATAATTGTATTCTATAATCTCATATTATACATATATTAAATATTCACAATATATAAGTTATATATAAAATTAATCCCTACAGAAGAACTGTAATAAGTAAACGGAGTAAGGGTCACTGTGGTGTAGTGGTTAGCATAGCAACCTACTAAACCCAAGATCGCGGGTTCGCAACCTGGCAGATGACCTTAGGATTTAAAGGGAGTAAAAAATCCTTAGCTATGCCGTCCTTCGGAAGGGAGGGACGTAAAATGGGTGTCCCGAGCCTGTGCGATGTCAGGTACTCGTTAAAGATCTCTATCCTAATTATACCTGGATAGGCAAAATTTAGGACTCCCACCGTAGCATCGTCCGATTAGCCGTAGCAGCATAAAAGTGGCGTTAAACGAAATAAACAAAGAAGTAAATAGATTAAAATATAATTACTATGTGCATTTATAAAAAAAAAAAAAAAATTAAGATCAAATAATAAATTTCGTTATTGTTTTTTTTTTTCCATCTTGTCGGCCACTACATTGATAGCCATCATTAGAATAGATTTTAACTTAAGAAAAATATAAAAAATATATGTTGAAATCAAAGAGAACTAATAAAAATAAATCAATTTAGTGTTTAAGGTCTATAATGCCTCCATTTCTGGGATCACGCGCGTTAGAACTCCTTGTTTAGAAGATTATGTATTCGATTCCCACCAGTTAATATTGAAGTTCGGCTGTTCCAGTTATTATGAATATTATCAAACATGCACAAGAACCATAATTATCATTATTTCAGCCATGTGCCAGGTCTTACGTTCCCTGACACCAATATGACTTTTTACCCCCCCAAAAAAAAAAGATTTAAATAAATAAAAGATCTATTTAATCTTATTGGGCGCATCCTCACCATACGCCCATAAAACCTTAATTTTTTTTTTTATTGTTTTGTTAGTTTCCAGATCATTTATTTCTTTGTATATTTCCTGTTTAGCTCTCAATCTATAGCATTATTGTATCTTCTTTGGGCCGTAAATTCTTCTTAGTTTTCTTCTTACTATCTCTAACATTTTCCTTAGGCTAGGGAAGCGATTTCCTTTCCGTACAGTATCACCGGTCTGACGGCCGTATTGTAGTGTCTAAAAATTAGTATTATACAAAAAAATACTACCTTAAATTTTGGAAACAAAAAGTTGGTTCTAAATGGGTTAACATTTGAAACTAGCTTTCGAAATAAAAAAAAAAAATCCAATAGAACTGTCAGATAAATCATCAATCCTAATTGTGTTGATCCTTCTATACCATCTAGGCACCATTACATGCGTACCTTAGGTAATATTTAACTTAAGTTTTATAGAATTATAAAAATTAAATAAAAAAATAATTTTAAATTCCGACTAATCACTATTGTAGTAGATTTCTAGAAATGTAGACAATGAAACCTCAAATTTCATTAAAAACTACTCGATCTTCCTTTTTTATTTTTTTATTTTTTTAGATCGAAAATTTAATTCAACTAATCGAGCCGAGGACAAAATCCTTCGCTGCTCTTCTATTCCCCCTCTCCCTCCCCCCTCTCCCTCCTTGGCTATTTCTTTTTATCGCCCTTCCTTCCTTCTTTATTTCTTTTTTTTTATTTCCCACTTCTTATGGAGGCTCCAGATCCTTCTATGTGACAAGGGGGGAGAGGCCGTGGAACGAAATAAATATAAAACCCCCTTCCCAGTCTTTTATAAACTCCTTGGTAGAGCAATATGAAAACAAATAAAAATAAATAAATAAAATAAAAAAATCAATTAGAATGTTAATTGGATTATTTAGACATTTTTATTTCGCTTTCATTAACTTCACCTGTATGTAGATAAATCTTGCATCGTAATTTTCATCAATTTCCAGCGATCTTATTATCTTGAAAATTTGCACACTCTTCAATACAACAATGACAATACAATAATTGCACAAATTCGTTATTATGTTCTTACTTAGTCCAGTCGAAATACCTTCAAAAAGGGGGTCTGCCTTGCAAAAAGTGGAAAGGTAGGTTTTATAATTCAGTATGGTCCACATGGGTCCTGAGAATAAAATATCAAAAATATGACTACATTAGATAAGTTAAATTTTTTTTGGGGTGCAAAATAACCCAACATTTTTTCACTTATTTCAGATTTTTGAAACATACAAAAATGCTTTAAATCAAAAAATGTGTCATTTACAAAATTAAAGTTTATTAAATCGTGCGTCTAAAGACATCTCTTAAGCTGAATTTGATTTAGGCGCTTAGATCGACTGTCGAAAATCAACGAATTTCGCCAACTTCCTCAAAAAATTAGTTTTGGCCATGTTTAAGCGTCTACCAAGTATGCAAGTTTAAAATGTCGTTTATTTCTTAAAAATATATACACAGTAATTTTAAAACAATTGCCTAGTGACATTCAACTGTTCTGCCATTATTTGTTGGGTTTGGGTATTGTCTTCGTCTTATAAAGATTGCAATTCGAAGTCCTCAAACTTTTTTGGTCGATTTTCTCGTTTTTGATCAGTAACATCAAAATCACCACGTTTGAAACTTTGAAACCAACGTTCACATGTCCTGACGGTTGGAGCAACATCGCCATAAGTCTCAACAAGAATTCGATGACATTCAGATGCCTTTTTCTTTTGATTAAATAAGAAAATCACGACATGCCGCAAATGCTCTTTATTTGGCTTAAAATTAGACATTTTTAACACCAAAGAAAGGTATGATACGTCCACGTAAACGACTTAAAAACAACTGACTTTTGTAAACAAATGACTAACAAACAAAATAGCGTTTAGAGATAAGCAAATCCTTCAATAGGCTAAGAGCGCATTCTATTGGAATTAAAACGACATTTTAAACTTGCATACCTGGTATAACACAAAAATGGCTAATCCAATAAAAAAATGTTATATACTAATAGTTGCAGATCATTAGATTTTGTCTAAGATAGGGTTAGTTTAGTTCGCTATGAAAGCGTTTTTTTTTTTTAGTTTTTTAAAGTATAATTTTTTTATTTATTAATTTGATATTTATTTAAGTTCAAAGAAGACTAGTTTCAAAAAATAAACATCTATCTTCAGTTCTAAAAACCGAAAATAAAATAAAAACATTAAACACATTAGAAATTTACAAATAACTAGCACTCTCAATCGCGGCTCGCCCGCTCTGCTAAGTTTAGAGCTTTGATAGGTTTAACTAATAGGTCTTGTGGATAGTTTTTTTTTTAAAAAACGGTGAGCGTTGAAGTAATATAACATAGACATTGTAACTTCCCTAAATATGGTGAATATCAAGCCGTTTTTTTAGATCCAACACCACGTTTTTTCGGTTTCAAAAGTAAATATCTCCATGAAATTGAAACAAAATCATTACGTTAAATATACCATTCGAGAGCTGATTAAATTTGCAAGTTTATGTGAGATTTCGAAAAACGGTGAGCGTTAAAGTTATATAAAACATTGTGAATTCCCCAAATAAAGTGATGTTCAAGCTGTTCTTTAGATACCAAATTTGTAAAATTCAAGATTACAGGTACTCAGCTATTATATAAAATGTAATGGTAAATCCGAAAATGTGGCCAAAATTTGAAAAATATTTGAAAAAATGGAAATATTACAGTTTTTTATGGAAAAAAAGCGTGGTTTCCTCAAAAAAGTCTTTAATTTACCGTATATCTGCGACGGATTGGAATAGAAAGGTGAGATCTCCGGCATTTTTGATCTACTTTCTCCCAATGTTTACACTAAGAGGTACTCAGTATAAATTTTATTGTTGCTAAACCTTTCTTAAACTGCAAAGATGATGTAGTTAAAATTTGGTAAAGATTGGTTTCGTTGTTTTCGCGGTTGATGATCACAAACGCTAAATGGCTTGTCCTTTTATATAATTATGTAGATAGTACAGATATAAATAAATAAAATTTGAAAAAAAAATTTTTCTTTTATTCAGTATCAACCTATAATCGAGCAAATATAGAATATTGAAACTGCTCACGTACCTTATTAAAAAAAGACTTATTTGTTTATTTATTGACTTAAATTTACTTACAAGGGGAGGAAACACTCAGTCTCTCACGGATCTTGTTGGCAATTTTTTCGGAGGTTCCTGGTCAAAAAATATTAGACACGTATTTTGCCGTTCCGACCAATGGGCTCTAGAAGCCGAGAAAAAAAATAAAGTAGCATTAAACTAATTTATTTTTTATCTCGAGTTTAAAAAATGATATCGACATGATTCTTGCACCAAGATTTTCAGTTTTGATTGCGAATTAATTAAAAAATACAGCCGCTCCATAGATTTTGGTTTAGGTTAATTAAATTATAAAAAAATTATTAGATTTTCAAGCAAACTACCTCAATAGATTTTTTCACACAAAAATTGAGGTCAGATTCTAATTCAGCACCCTCAAAAACATTAAAAAACGGTTATTCAACAAAATCAAGAAATATCATTTTTTTACCCTCTTCCAGGAAAATGAAATTTTAAAACCGATTATTGGTTACATACCTTTAAATCGTGATTACTTCATTTTTTTAGAATTTAATTAACCTAAACCAAAATCTATGGAGCGACTGTATTTTTCCTTTAATGCGCAATCAAAACTGAAAATCTTGGTGCAAGAATCATGTCGATATCATTTTTTAAACTCGAGATAAAAAATAAATTAGTTTAATGCTATTTTATTTTTTTTTTCGGCCTCTAGGGTCGGTCCATTGGTCGGAACGGCAAAATACGTATCCAATATTTTTTGACCAGGAACCTCCAAAAAAATTGCCAACAAGATCCGTGAGAGACTGAGTGTGTCCTCCCCTTGTTAGTATCAAATGGATTATTTTGATAAGGTTATATAGTATGTAAGATAACAATTATAAGGTAGCTTGGAACATGGAACATGCGATTAGCATGAGGAGAAACAACATGGCAACCTCTAGGATCCACAAACTTCTCACAAAAATTCTCTCAGATTTTTCCCCTTTGATAAAATCGGTGTTGACTTAAGGTTAGGAAGGGCCAATAGTTGATTGGTCGGATTGTTTGAGTTTCTTTCTGGCTTCACTTCCTTTCAGCTCAACTCAGTTATCTCGTAATCTTTTGAGGTCATCATTCCTTTGACATCTTCATCACTTTCTAATTTCCTTTCTTTTTTTTTTTTTTTTTTTTTTTTTTTTTGGAGGGTGTAGGGAATCGTTTTCAATTGCTTTACCCGGTTTCTCTGTTTTTCGTTGTTTGTTTTTTTAAATGATTATTATCTTTTTATTGAAAATTAAAAAATATAGTACATTAGAAAAAGGATGTATGTATTCATATATACAGGGTGTTCAGCATAACACTGCAGTAACTTCGGGAGGCGATTCTGAGCAACATTTGCAACAAAAAATTACCTATAAACTATAGCTCGATTCTCATCTCTTTTGAACATATTTTTTAATTTTAAGAAATTTCTACTTTTTGATAAATAATTGTCTACATTTCCCGAACTATTTAAGCTTGAGCAATTTCATTAGATATGCTCATTAGAAAGAAGATTAAAGTTTCTTTAAAATAAGCCTTTTTAGACTTTAAAATATCCACATCCTCTATTTATGTTTGTGATCCAAACATAAGAAATAGAAAGTTTAAAATTTCGTTCCAAAACTTCGACTACATTCTTCTCAAAAATATCACATATTAAGTATGTAAATGTTAATAAAATTATTTTTTTTTTTTTTTTTTTCTCATTTATTGATATTTACAACTGTACAAAACAATATACATTAAGTAAATGTGTTGATAGTGAATTCATTGGCATGTAAATAACTTGTGAAGAACTACTCACTAGTAGCACTTCAATAATATCTACACTAAAAGGTCTCTAGGCCATCTTCTTTTCAGACGCCTCGGAGGATTATCGGGAATGGAGAGAGAAGCAAGTTGGGAGACTAGTGGATTTGGGTGGTTATGGAGCTTACTTTAAAAGGATAGGTATCTGGTTTGGGCTAAATCAGCAACATATGGAACATTAAGATCTTTATGGATAAGTTTATTGGTCACAAAATAAGGAGCATTGAGGATTTTTCGAAGAATTTCGGATTGTAAGGATTGGATACGAGATGAATTGGATGGTTTAGTGCAGCCCCAAAGCTCTACTCCGTATGTCCAAATAGGTCTTTTCACAGTCATGTAAATGAGTCTTTTGTAATTTATTGGAAGCTTAGAACGTTGTCTAGTAAATGTTGAAGTAGTCTGAAACGACGAGCAGTTTCTTGTCGTTTTAGTCTTGTATGTGGATTCCAAGTAAGACGTTTGTCAAAGTGGAGTCCTAGGTAGCGGATCTGTTCAACAGGGATTAGTGGAATATCATTAAAGGATACTGTAGGGCAGGATGTCGTAGGTTTACGACGAAGGTTAAAAGTTATTTGATGGGATTTGTTTGGATTTATTTTTATTCTCCAATTTTGACACCATTCTTGAATGTTAGTAATATGAGATTGTAGTGATTGGGATGCAATGAAAGGATTATTATTTACTGATAACACTCAAGTGTCATCGGCGTAAAATTATCTTAAATTGCAAATATTAGAATAAGATAAATATAGACAATTATTTGTCAAAAAGTAGAACTTTCTTGAAAAAAACAAAAAATTAAAAATATGTACCAAACGGATGATAATCGAGCTATAGTTTATAGGTAATTTTTTGTTGCAAATGATGCCCAAAATCGCCTCCCGAAGTTACTGCAGTCTTTTGCTGAACACCCTGTATATGTAAATAACTTGTAAAGCAACTACCCATTGTTATAACTTTAAAAAAAGTTATATAATAGAACCCATAATATTATTCTATACGCCTCAAGATGATAAGAGAAGTACCGTTCCGACTTAAAAGTGGAATGAGTTTACATTCCGTTTCACTATTGGAACCAGTTCCAGTTTTTTTCGTTCCTCGTCAGTTTGACTAACCTACTAAATACTAGTGAAGGGCCGTTCCGAGTTAAGAGTGGAACGAGAATTTACAGTCTGTTCCACTTTTAGTTCCACGTAAGTATTACTAATCTACTACCTATGTACAATGCATTTTCGTTACATACCTTTTTGCGACTTCCAGCTGTTCAACCTCCTTCTATTTTATAATTAAAAATATTATAGGTACTATAATACTAAGTAGGTTTAAGTAGCTAACTATACTTATTAACAAATGTATACTTTTTAAACAGTTTTATCCAATCAGGAATTTAATTTTTGGGGGAGGGGGAAGTTAGCTCAAGTATATTGCACAATTAAGCTAGAATTGTCCAACTACATTGGTTTCGATAAAAAATGAGTAATCAATTCTTGTGACTGCTCCATTAGCTTTTAAACAAATAGCGAAAAAATCATTTAATTACTGTGATGTGGGCTAAAACTTTATATGGTTCATTTCTCTGAATCCGAAAGAAGAAGCCGAGCTCTGTCGGTAGAATAGAAAATTTCAAAGAAAGCGGCTTATTTTGAAGATGCCCATGAGCGGGTTGGTAGAACGATGGAGAAGGGAGAGGAAATCAACAGCGGAAGGATCAACGCAACAAAGCAATTGGAACGACCTTAGGTGAAACGAAACCAGAAATCCAAAATAAACCCTACTACACCGAGGGAACGAGACGAGAGATCTCTTGGCGTTGGTTTTCGTTCCACATGGAACGAAAAACTTCGGCGATTGGTTTCGTTCCTAACCGGTTCATAGCTGGGACCAGTTCCACATTCCGTTCCACTCAGAACGACCCATCACTAATCAACGCAACAAAGCAGTTGGAACGACCTTGGATGGAACGAAACCAGAGACACGATCTAAACTCTCCTACACCGAGGGAAGGAAACCAGAGATCTCTTGGCTTAGGTGGAACGAAAAACTTAAGCAACTGGTTTCAAAGCTGGAACCAGTTCCAAGTTCCGTTCCACCCAGAACGACCCATCACTAAAGATGGTGTTCGGGAAGTAAATGAAAAGTCAAATGGCTTTGAATAGTTGATTTCATTTATTTACCTTTTAACAACTCCTAACGAAGCTATGAAGTTAAAAAAATTTCATTTTAGCATTCATTGTCTGGACTATACTGAGACATCACTGATACCTTTCAATAGCTAAGTCATAATTTAGTATATTCAGCCCTCTTCACTAAATCTGACGGGGTTCCTCAAAGAAATATCATAGGACTCTTCCAAGCGGTTAATATATATATATACGATTTACTCTTAACACAGGTGTGTGTTGTCAGTAAATGTTGAACCCACAATGGTATCCAAAACACCCCAATCACGTATCGAAAACCTTCAAAAATGGCATCGAAATTGGAACATTTAAATTAATCCAAACAAATATTATGCCACAACGTTTACCCTTCATCAAACTACAACTCCTTGTCCAACAGTATCCTTCATAATATTCCACTGATCCCTGTTGAACATATCCTGTGTGTGTGTCCTATCTGGACGTACGGTGTTGAGCTTTGGGGCTCCACTAAAACATCCAATTCATTTCGTATCCAATCCTTACAATTCAAAATCCGTCGACAAATCTTCAATGCTCCTTACTTTTGTCACCAATAAACTTTTCCATAAAGATTTTAATGTTCCATATGTTGCTGATTTATCCCAAACCAGATACGTATCCTTCCATAGTAAGCTCCATAACCACTCTAATCCCCTAGTCTCTCCAACTTGCTTCCCACTCCATTCCCGATAATCCTCCAAGACGTCTGAAACGAAGATGGCCTAGAGGCCTTCTAGTGTAGAATTTTTAATAAAGTGCTACTGATGAGTAGTTCTTTTCAAGTTTTAACATGTTGTAATCGTTGTCAATACATTTACTTGATATATATATTTTGTACAGTTGTAAATTTCAATAAATGTATAAAAAAAAAAGTTGTAATTGAAGCGTAGAATTCCAAAAAGTTTAAGGAGAATTTTTACTAAAGAGCTACTGATGAGTTGCTAAAGTACAGTTGTAAATTTCAATAAAGTTTTATAAAAAAAAAAAGAATATTTAATATCCAATTATTGGTCAGGTATTAAGTGTTTCCCTTTAAATGTGTCACGAAGGCTTTCATACAAGACTCCAACTGTAACGTTTAACTTGGACTCCACTTACAAGACTAAAACGACAAGAAACCGTTCGTGGTTTTCAATACGGAGTTATGCCATTGAAATGAAAATCTAACAATATCTCAAATTCTAAGCCTAAACAACTGATAGACTCTGCCAAAGGGACCCTGGTTCCATTTATATTTATGTTCTAAGTTATTAGTTGTCTTCTTTGTAATCAATATAATGACATGTGTTTTCGGTGCATTTACTTTAACCTTCAGTCGTAATGACTCTTACATCCTGAACTAGTAATGTACACAAGTGCATCAAAGACAAAGATGAATAGCACTAGAAAGAGAATACACATCAGAGGTAAAAGGGCCCTAGCTACACTTGTAATATGAAACGGTTAAAGCGGATAAAACAAGAGAGAGGAACAGTAATGGAGAACGGATAATGGGACAATGCTCTGAGGTCCTTGTTCCTTTGTTCCTCTTCTCTTATTAATGATCCTTAGCAGCTGACCCTTCGCAGTTGGCCACCACCCCATCCTTCATATCCTTCGTATCCTTCCATTAATCGCTGAGGCAAGCTGTCTCCTGTCACTCCAAGGGCGAGAAGTCTTTCGGGTTGACACGTCCTCGTCGGATATCACTCCCCTGCCTTCAGGATCTACTAGAATTAATAAGGGTCTATTCGTTGTTGTTTTAAAGTTTGATTTTTGTTGTTGGTTTGTTAATCAATTTATTTAAATTTACAACTGTACAAATATACACATGTTAATGTATTAAAAACGTTAACAATAACATGCAAAACTTGAAAAAAGAACTACTCATCAGTAGCACATCAATAAAACACCTACACTAGAAGATCTCTAGACCGTCTTCTTATCAGACGTCTCGAAATCGGGAATGAAGTGGGATGCAAGTTCAGAAACTTGTGGATTCACGGCAACATATATAATATTAAAATCATTATGGATACATTTATAGGTAACAAAGTAAGCAGCATTGAAGATTTTCCTAAAGATTTTGTATTGTGAGGACTGGATTTTTGAGTGTGGAAAAAAGCTACACACTTTGGGGGTAAATAAAAAAGTTACACAAGAAAACTATAGACCTCAACCAAAAGACATCTCCAAGTCCAAAAAATAGATTTTTTTTTTTTTTTAAATAAATTTATTTTTTAAATTTGCATAAAACATCGAATTTTTACATACTATTTAAATTCGGATCAAAATGTTTTAAATACTGTGTTTTTTTTCTAATATCAAAACTGTATAAGATAAATAATAAGAATAATAATATAAAAAAATAATATCAACCTTAACCACGGAGATGTTTTTCATTTAATTAGATATTAATTTCTCTTGAAGTACGCATGGTGGATTAGGATTGATGAATTAATTGCCACTTCTATTTGAATTATTTTTCACTAGTTTCGTTGAGTACTAGTTTCGAATGCTGAACATTCATGAATTAATTTGTAAAGACTCGGGAGTAAAAATGATACATCAAGTAGAAAATAGCCTAAAATAAAATATTTATGAATCAGTAGAAATAATGATTAACGGTTTAATGACGGTTTAAAACCGACCCAGATTTTTGTTTAAATGACTAGATAAACATATCGAATAGCGCTATTTTAAATTTGTTTCCAATAGGAACGGAAAAATCCAATGAGTAATAGAGGAAATCGAAAGGTAAAAATCCGCAAAATTTAACTTACCTAGCCCCTCCCCCTTTTACGATAGATATATTTCAGATATCTATTAGATCTCCTCAGGTGAGTACCAATGTTTGATTTCTTGTCTTACATTTTTTAAAACTTTAGTATATATAACCCATGCAACATAGTTCTGATTTGTTGATAATTTCGTATGTTTTGGAACTGAAGACGAATTTTTAGCATTCGAAACTAGTTTTCAAATAAAGAATTCCATCAGAAATGGCAATGAATTCATCAATCTTAATAGTATTAGTTTCGGTTGCTATATAAATTGAATAAATCGTCACTTGTTTAAGAAAGCAATTTTTAAATATTTGTTTCCTAAAATTAAATGTTTTATTAAAGCCCAGAATTATTAAAAAAATAATCTAAACAAGATCTCTAACTAGCCAGCATTGAGAGCAATTCAGGGGGTGACTATTGCCAAGTTTACTGCAGTTAGTCGTGTAACTGCTCCTAGGGCACTCTTGGCTATAACTGGAACGGAACTAGAACAACTTCTTGTTTGGCTACAACTAGCGATAAAAGTAAATGTTTCAATAAAAGTTCCACCATTTTTACTGTTCCAAGTGGATCCTTCTCTGGGGACTTTTCATAGCCACAGCACGTAGTAGTAAATCTTGTTCAACAATATAACCGGCCACAAGCAACAATAAATCAATAAAGAATTTATTTTTCGCACGTCGTTTATAACTAACTAGCTGAAAGTACCCTGCTCCGCTACGGTTTAATATCATTAGGATTAAGGACAACTTAAATTAGTAAAAGTTAAGCTTAACGTTGATAATTATTATTACTTAAATAAACCTAAAGTATTCCATTCTTAGAATAATTTCAATAAGTAATTAGGATTGACGAATCAATTGCATTAATTGTATTAATCCTTCTAATACTATCATGCGTACGTCAAGCTTACTTATTGAATAAATTTGACAATTTGCAAAAGTTAATTTTGTATTATTTAGATAGTACTCCAGTGAAGCTTCGAGGCAGCACTACCATCTTAACCTGCTCTGATACAAGATCAACAATATACAAGCTTTTCTTATAGCATACTTTAAGTGAATATAGTCTCAACTTCTCAACTTTTTTGATTTTTTCGAATAAAGTTTAATATATCTGTTTCTATTTTTGCGTACATATCAAGCATAAATTGGTTGAGGAGATTACGAAATTAAAGTAAATAAGGTTCTTCACCTCCTCGCTCCCATCAACATTTAGGCGTAAAAATCAGCTGCAGACACAGTTTTCTTAAGTGATGTATTGGAGTTTGGGTCACGCTGAGGGATGTTAATACTGTAGCCACCTTCTCCATGGCAGAATATGAGACGATACTGAAGAGAATCAAACGCTTGATAGAACTCACCGATTCTTATTAGTTTTTTGTCCCTACATCGAACTGGCCATACATGTCATCACCAGAGAACATAAGTCTTTTAAACATAAGTCCTAAGTCTTTTAATAGCTTCTCGTCACGAAACAACTCAAACTTGTAAGGGTCCACCTCTGCAGCCACCATGAGTTTACAGAAAGTATCATATTATAAGGTTTCGACATCGATCGTGTTTTTGTTTGTTTACAACTAAAAGGAACTCAATTTGTGGTCAAAGTGTGCGGCTTAAACACCTAACCTATTTTTTAACTTATCTTATATCCAAATAACATATGACAATTGATCTATTATAAAAATTTTAATTTTTTCGCGAATTAGCCGCGATCCAGGCCGATTTTTTTTTTAAATTCCTTTCTTAGCGAGCACCTACAGCCCTAGAGGAAGCTACATATCGAATTTCATTCCAATCCGTTCGGGGTTTTCTGAGATTTCTTGTTAAATGAGTGTGTGGTATTTGACAAATATATAATAGATAAAAATGACACTTTTTCCTGCTATGATTTTGGGCCACTTTTTGTAACAAAAAAGTTATATTTCTGTTTTATTTGTTTATCTATTCTATAGCTTTGAGTGAAAATATCTAGAAATATTGTAAGAAAATAGTTCTCAACTGCATTATAACATTTTTATTGTTAAAAAATAAAACTTCTGTTATTAGTTAAACCTATCTAAGTTCGTTACTTATAAGCGCGAGCGAAGCCGCGACTGGGGATGCTAGTTATACATATATTTAAATAATGTAATTGATAGAAATCAGATCCATTAATAGCTTGCCTAATAGATACCGTTAAATTAACCAAACAAACCAATCCAGCAATGATGAGTAATCATCTGAGGCGTATTATACAGACCACAATGTGTACCCTTGGAATGAAATGACATGAAACGTCCGATTTTTCTTTATAGTGGATTAAAGTTTTTCCTGTTGATAGTTAGCAAAATATTTACTATCTACAATAAGCACTTGTTAATCCTCTATTTGCAAACTGTGTTTGTGTTTTCCCCAAGTAGGCATAGAAACACGCAATTTCAGAACTTTTTTTTTATGAGTACAAACTCGATCATTCCGCTGCCCAGGCAGCAAGAAATATTAATCATGCGTTTGGTGAAGGAAGTGCTAATGAAAGAACCATCCATCGTTGGTTTACAAAATATTACTCAGGAGATACGACAATAGAAAATCTGGACCGTGGCCGGAAAAACAATTGATTCAACATCATACTGCCAAGAAATTGACCAAAGGCATCAAAATCTGATCAAGCAACAGCCAGTACTGGTAAACAGGAAAGGATCCTTTTTCATGATAACACCCGACCTCATGTTTCAATACAGACATTGAATAAATTAAAGGGTTTGGGCTATGCAGTCTTACCACACCCCCCATATTCCCCTGATCTATCCCCTACAGAATCACTTTTTTCGGAGTTTGGACAACTTTTTGCGAGGAAAATTGCTTACCAATCATTTAGACATTAAAAATGCATTTTCTGAATACCTTGCATCGCGTTAATCAATGTTTATCCAATCTTGGATAGAAAACTTTGTAAGCCGTTGGCAGAAGCGTATGAAAAAATTATGGTAAATACTTTGAATAAAAAATAAGTTAGATTTGATCTCAAATAGTTATTTTCTTCCTGGTTCTAAAAACGGTAATTTCATGTGTTACAACCCAATAGTTTTAAGGACCAAAACTTTATTAAAAAGTTTAAAGTTCATAAAAATGGTAAAATTCAAGTTGTATACTTGTAAAAATTCCGTAACGATACAAATAGCTAATTTATAGGATTATACAATTATAAATATTGTTACTTGTAAATATTGTTATAAAATAAATTTATTACTAGTTATCTGTTCCAAAATTGCAATAAATGAACTTTGCCTTGAATCCGGGTGGGACTAATACAGTTAGGTAGACCAAGCTCAGAGCACAGTTGTTCCACAGGCTGTGTTTATTAGTAAAACAAATTAGCTGCTCTCTATAGCGGGACTCGAACCCATTCCAAGGGTACACATTGTGGTCTGCATAATACGCCTCAGATGATTGCTCATGATTGCTGGATTGTCTCATTTGGTTAATTTAACGGTATCTATTAGGCAAGCTATTAATGGATCTGATTTCTATCAATTACATTATTTAAATATATATGTATAATGATTGTAAACATTAAGATTTAAAAATTCGGACATATCATGTGGGATCGCTAAATATAATATTTATAAGCACTCTAATTTATCCATTCGAAACAAATTAATATTTTATAAAATTGTAATCAGACCAATGATAGACTACTCATCACCTGTTTAGCGTAATACTTGTAATACAAATTAAAGAAAACTGGAAGTTATACAAAACATCTGCATGATAATCATAAACAATTACCCCAGATACACAAGAATACCCACTATGCTCACTGATCACAATAATCAAACAACACATTCAGATGCAAACCCAAATATCCTAGAAATAGGAAATTATCACAAGAAAACTCTAAAAAGATTCAAACACAAATGGATAAAACACATATTACATGAAAACTAAAAAATTAATTTATATAAATTAGAAAAAAGTACATAAATTAGAGTAGTGAAAATATCTTTTTACAACATAATGTTGTCTATTATATATTTGTCAAATACCACTCACTCACTTAACACGAAATCTCAGAAACCACCGAACGGATTGGAATGAAATTCGATATGTAGCTTCCCCTAGGGCCGTAGGTGCTCGCTAAGAAAGGAATTAAAAAAAATCGGCCTGGATCGCGGCTAATTCGCGAAAAATGCGATTTCAATTTTTATTGGGTGAATAATAAAAGATTAATTATCATATGGTATTTGGAAATAAGCTAAGTTAAAAAATAGGTTAGATCTTTAAGCCGCAAACTTTGACCACCGTTTAAGTTCCTTATAGTTGTAAACGAACAAAAATACGATCGATGTCGAAACCTTATAATATTGGTACTTTCTGTAAACTCATGGTAGCTGCAGAGGTTACTTACAACTTACAAGTTTGAGTTGTTTCGTGAAGAGAAGCTATTAAAAGACTTATGTTAAAGAGGAGGTTAAAAAACTTATGTTCTCTGGCAATGTAGGGACAAAAACAGATAAGAATCAGTGAGTTCTATCAAGTGTATGATTCTCTTTAGTATCGTATCATGTTTCTACCATGGAGAAGAGAGATACAGTGTAAACATCCCTCTGCGTGACCCAAACTCCAATACATCACTTAAGAAAACTGTGTCTGCAGCTGATTTTTATGCCTAAATGTTGATGGAGCGAGGAGGTGAAGAACCTTATTTACTTTAATTTCGTAATCTCCTCAACCAATTTATGCTTGATATGTACACAAAAATAGAAACAGATATATTAAACTTTATTCGAAAAAAAATCAAAAAAGTTGAGAAGTTGAGACTATATTCACTTAAAGTATGCCATAATAAGAAAAGCTGATGGTCTGGTATCAGAGCTGGGTAAGATGGTAGTGCTGCCTCGAAGCTTCACTTTAGGGCTATCAAAATGATATAAAATTAACTTTTGCAAATTGTCAAATTTACTTATTGAAATTATTCTAAGAATGGAATTGTTCAGGTTTATTTAAGTAATAATAATTATCAACGTTAAGCTTAACTTTTAATAATTTAAGTTGTCTTCATCCTAATGATATTAAACCGTAGCGGTGCGGGGTACTTTCAGCCAGTTAAATATAAGTTTAATTTTTTATTATATCAAAAAAATAGTTTTATTATAATTTTATCCAACTCCACTGTCCTCACCACTTACGCTGATGACACATGTGTGTTATGAGTATACAATGACCCCTTCATTGCCTCGAAGATGGCCTAGGGACCTTCTAGTGTAGAATTGTTATTAATGTGCTACTGATAAGTAGTTCTTTTCAAGTTTTGTCACGTTATTGTAATAGTTAACAGCACATTTACTTGATGTATAAATTTTTCATCATCATCATCATCATGATAATCTGTCCCTCTCTACCGCTGTGTAGTGTGGGGAAATGATTACATAAATTTTGTACAGTTGTAAATATCAATAAATTGTTATTAAAAAAAAAATTATAATTTTTTTTGTATTTTGTAATTGTATAAGTGATATATTATGTCTTTATTATCTTTGTTTATATTATCGTATCCTTATTGCTCTGGCTTGGATTATAGTTTAACTACTAAAAATTATTAATTATAACTCATAAAAATTAGCATGTTAATTTAACTAGTATTGTTTATTTTTTTTATTTTTTTTTTTTTTTTTTTTTTTTTTATTTTTTTTTTTTTTTTTTTTTCCCTACTGTTTTATTTAGTTTGCATTATCCAGCTGTCTATAGACTCCTCTATTATTATCAGTTATTGTTTCATGTGAGTTGGATGTGTATCCAAACATGTACCTATATTTTTATTAGCCTAGTTTAGCTTTATATAATTTATTTTCAATAAAGAAAAATAAAATTAAAATAAATTATTTAATGATATAAAATATTTTTATTTAATTATATAAAATATTTTTTATGAATAATTAAAAAATTCTTAGTATAAAAAAAAAAAAAAAAAAGTAAGTGGGCTCGGCCGGGATTTGAACCCGGGACCTCTCGCACCCTAAGCGAAAATCATACCCCTAGACCACCGAGCCAGGATAGTTACTACGAAATTTGTAAGTTACTTTGTTTGTTATTGTTTTCTACAAACCAGGGGTCCTTTTGGACTGTCAATTACTGATTTTTAACAACATATTTTTGGTGATTGTAAATTTAAAAAATATACATATTTGTTTTTCATATTTCTAATCGGTCCTAGAACCTGAGAAAAATTAGAAACAATATTTTACTTTATATTGCTTTTAAAATGATTCCTTCATTATTCTTTTACTGGAACTATTCCAAGCCGTACTATCGACGAGCAGCTTCACAAATCGCCCCGACCCGCAATGCACCTGCGAGATCGACTCCCACGCTTCACTTTAAATTTGTGGTGTTCACATTTATAGAAAGCTCTTTACTATAACCTCATATGTAAACATCTATTTCTACAGTTTTATCTTAGATTGTGTTTTATTAGTGAGTTATATTCATATTTAGTCTTCTTAAATGTAACCGACGAACGGAAAGCTTTTCAGACTAATGTTAAATTCAGTCCTCTGGAGTGCAAACATATATACTTATGTTTAAAAAAAAAAAAAAATATATATATATATATATATATATATATATATATATATATATATATATATATATATATAAGGCCCTATCAGAAAGCATAATGCTTTACAGCTCAGAAACATGGCCTCTGGAATAACTGCATAGCAAAAAAAGATTCCTTGAAGTGGAGATGGACTATTGGAGATCAGCAAGAGTCTCAAGGGTTCAACGAATCCGAGATGAGATTATAAGATAAAGGATGGAAGTAAAGAGGAATATCCTGGAGGAAATGTAGGAAAGAAGATCGAGATAGTTCGGCTATATTAAAGGTATAGATTATAAAAGATAATATATATTTAATAGAATTGATAATAAATTCAAAAATAGCTTATGATTGGAAGCAGAGGGTATGAGAAGGAGAGGTAGGCCTTGCATCAGGTGGAGAGATGTGGCTGAAAGTATGGTGCGGTGGGGAATAACGGAACATGAAGGTGATAGACAGTGAGGCATGGAAGAACCGACTGAAGGATGAGTTTAGTTAAAGGAAACTTCGAATAACGAGAAAATCCTTTCAAAGAAGAAGAAGAAATGTAAAAAGATGAAACATAAGTTAACATAGATTAACTGCTTAATTCATAGAAGTTTTCTTATTTTCCCTTCCTTAAACTCCAGTAGTCGCACCTCTATATGGAGCATAAGTAGTAGCATTTCATCTGTGGGATGCCTTTTCTATTATGTCCAATTATACTCAATTAACCAAATGACGGAAGAGAGTCAAGCCTTTGGACCCGATCTCCATCGGTCAACGCCCCGCTTTGTGGTGACTGTTATCTCTTGTTTGGTAACAGTTACAGAGCAGAAGTAACCGTTACAGATCAAAACGTATATTCAGGTTCAGTTTTTATAATAGTTAAAGGAAAAAATGTTGTTGTGTTGTTACTAACACTTTTTGATTTTTTAAAATTTTCAATAGTATTGGTACCAAAAATCGATATCGATTCGTTATAATTTTATTAAAATTACGGAAATAGAAATATACGTTACATTCACTAACACAATAATTTATTTACATAGTTCTATTTTAGCCAGCTATTTATATATACTAGCCATAGGAACACTATATTTTTTTAGATCTGTAGCAAACTAACTTACTTTTTTTTTTTTAAACTATTTATTGATATTTTCAACTGTACTTCAATATACATCAAGGAAATTTGAGGAAATGATTATAATAACATGTAAATCACTTGTGAAGAACTACTCACTAGTAGCACTTCAATAAAAGTTCTAAACTAGAAGGTCTCTTGGCCATCTTCTTTTCAGATGCCTCAACAAGCATGTTGAGTGATTAATGGATCCGCGTGGGAGTGCAGTTTACTATGAAATGATTGATACCTGGTTTGGGCTAAATCAGTAACATTGAGGTCTTTATTGATAAAGTTATTTGTGACAAAGTAAGGAGCATTAAGGATTTTTCGAAGGATTTTGGATTGTAAGGATTGGATATGATATCCCACTAATCCCTTTTGAACAGATCCGGTACCTAGGACTCCACTTGGACAAACGTCTTACTTGGAATCCACATACAAGACTAAAACGACAAGAAACTGCTCGTCGTTACAGACTACTCCAGCATTTACTAGAAAAACGTATATTCAGGTTCAGTATTCATAATAATTAAGTGAAAAAAATATTGTTGTGTTGTTACTAACACTTTTCGATTCTCAATACTGGTACCGGGACCAAAAACCGATTAACGATTCCTTATAATTATATTAACATTAAAAAAAAAAAAATAACGGAAATAGAAACATACGTTACATTCACTAACACAATAATATATTTACACAGTTACACTTTAGCCAAGACTAAGACGACAAGAAACTGCCCATCGTTACAGACTACTTCAACATTTACTAGACAAACATTCAAAGCTCCCAACTAATTACAAGAGAATCATTTACATGAGAGTCATTAGATCTATATGTACATACGGAGTTAAGCTTTAAGGCTCCACTAAACCATCCAATTTTTCACGTATCCAATCCTTACAATCCAAAATCCTTCGAAAAATCCTCAATGCTCCTTATTTTGTGACCAATAAACTTATCCATAAAGATCTTAATGTTCCATATGTTGCTGATTTAGCCCAAACCAGATACCTATCCTTCCATAGTAAGCTCCATAACTACTCCAATCCACTAGTCTCCCAACTTGCTTCACACTCCATTCCCGATAATCCTCCGAGGTGTCTGAAAAGAAGATGGCCTAGAGACCTTCTAGTGTAGATTTGATTGAAGTGCTACTGATGAGTAGTTCTTCACAAGTTATTTACATGCCATTGTATTCACTGTCAACACATTTACTTGATGTATATATTTTGTACAGTTGTAAATATCAATAAATGGAAAAAAAAAAAAAAACAGAAAAAAAAAAAACTTTTAGCACAGTTTTTTAAATGTTTGTTCATCAAATGTAATTTTATACTTTTCATTAATACGTGATTTGTTGAGATTGGAATTTTATATGATGGTTATCAGGCAACTGACTTATTTTTTTATTTGTTTAAGTTCTTCGTCGTAAGCCTACGACATCCTGCCCTACAGTATTCTTCAATGATATTCCACTAATCCCTGTAGAACAGATCCCGGTACCTAGAACTTCACTTGGATAAACGCTCCTTAACCTAGATGCTCCTTACTTTGCTAGAAATAAACTTATCCATAAAGATCTTAATGTTCCATATGTTGCTGATTTAGCCCAAACCAGATACCTATCCTTCCATAGTAAGCTCCATAACTACTCCAATCCACTAGTCTCCCAACTTGCTTTACACTCCATTCCCGATAATCCTCCGAGGTGTCTGAAAAGAAGATGGCCTAGAGACCTTCTAGTGTAGATTTGATTGAAGTGCTACTGATGAGTAGTTCTTCACAAGTTATTTACATGCCATTGTATTCACTGTCAACACATTTACTTGATGTATATTATTTGGTACAGTTGTAAATATCAATAAATGGAAAAAAAAAAAAAACAGAAAAAAAAAAAACTTTTAGCACAGTTTTTTAAATGTTTGTTCATCAAATGTAATTTCATACTTTTCATTAATACGTGATTTGTTGAGATTGGAATTTTTATATGATGGTTATCAGGCAACTGACTTATTTTTTTATTTGTTTAAGTTCTTCGTCGTAAGCCTACGACATCCTGCCCTACAGTATTCTTCAATGATATTCCACTAATCCCTGTAGAACAGATCCCGATACCTAGAACTTCACTTGGATAAACGCTCCTTAACCTAGATGCTCCTTACTTTGCTAGAAATAAACTTATCCATAAAGATCTTAATGTTCTATATGTTGCTGATTTAGCCCAAACCAGATACCAATCCTTTCATAGTAAACTGCACTCCGTCCGAAGGAACGGTAGGCCCAAGCGACAAATGTTATACTACAAAAAATATTCTTCTTTAAATTTCTAACAAGGGAACTTTCGGCTAATTTTCAATCCGAGCCACACCAACAGAGCCAAAGCGTGTCGAAATAAATGCGAAAAAAACCTTATTCCAAAAATCTATTGACCCCCTGCCAAAAGAAATATCCATTTTAATTAATTATAAAATTTTACAAGTTATCTGAGAATATATTTTAAACTAATGTTGCTAATAATATCCATATATATCGCCCATAATAACAGAGGACATGAAATAAGGTCCTATAAACGTGAGCCCATAGCTTGGAAATGGCCCATTCTTCAAACTGCTAAGAACCAAGATACGGGTCACGTAGCTACAACAGTTGTAGCTGAACAATAGCAGTCATTTTTAAAGTCTCTACGAGGTTATCTATATGACTAGATCAATTTATGACTCTAGTGATCTCATCCATAGATCATACATAACATAAGTAGTAGAGACAACGGGACTTTACCTTAACCATAATAAGTAATCCATAATAACGGATATCGTATAATGAATCAAAATGAAAATTAAATGAAGCTTCATTATTTTTATAAAGATCAAGAGAAACGGAACAAACCACATACTCCTATAACAATATTTTGCTAATTAGAAATCCAAAAGTTATTGTTTCAGCTTGTAATTAAATTTATTGAAACACAAATAATATATAAGTTAATTATCCTAAAAGATGTTGATTAACTTTAACGTACAAAGAGTTAATAAATTATGCATTTTAGTTTAGTAAATTTTATTATTATGTATTTGTTTTTACCAATTACTTTTTTTTTTTTTTTGTTGGTTTTTTAGTATTTTTCCAACTGTTAAAATAAATGCATTCTACATTATATCCATTTTAGCTAAGCTCACTATGTAGTGTAAATTTTTTTGTTACTAAAACATGCAATAATATTTAATATGTGCAATTGTAAACTGTTAAATCATTTGAATAAAACTTGTATTATTTATTATACCATATAAGAGAAACGCATGAAGAAGTGTAGGATTTTGATTTAACTAATAATAATATTTATTAGTACTATTTATATTTATTATAGTCCAGTCAATAAGTGCTGAAATGAGAGGTGTAGAGTGCATTAAATATCCGATAATTTTTGACTTCATAGCTTCGTTAGGAATAGTTGGAAGGTAAACATACTAAAAGTCCCCGCCCCTGGGGTGTGAGCTAACGGTGGGGGAGAGGGGGAGAAGGTCCTATTTTTGGGTTTTTCGTTTTTATTTCGATACCGGTAGACTCTAGAAAAATATACTTGAAATAAAAATTAATATAATTAAATTTCCTATAAAATTAATTGTATACATATTTGTCGAACTTCGAACATTTTCGAAGTTTATTTTATGTTATTGAAAATCGATAATTTTCGCAAGAAAATAATTTTTACTTCACTTTTTGTCAAACATTTGCTTCTAGTGCCTTCCACAATCGTTTCTCTGAAAAAAGGCCAGAATCAAAGATTTAAGCTTTTAATTTACTTTAATTTCATATACACATTCTTGGGACACTATTGCCTTATTTCAGCACTTTTTGACTGGACTATTAGGAGTGTAATCCTTGATAACGGATTTCGTATTACGAATGAAAATGAAAAATGAAAGAAGCTTAAGTATTTGCACAAATTTTGATTTTACAAAAAATAATATTTTGCTCCATCGTGATAGAAGTATCGTTGACCGGTATGATGAATGGAGAAGAAGATGATGAGGGATGCAGTCAAAGTAATACCACGTCTAAGAAGGATTTCTTTAAAACGTGCCAACGTTTTCTTCAGGGCTACAAAATGGCATGAATAAAAACCAATATACAAAAACCGCATGGAAAAGATCAGATACATAAATAACTAAGAATACAAAGCAGCAAGGTAAGAATAAGGACAAGAGAGGAATGAAAACGGAAAAAAAAATATATTTCTTTTCTTTTATCACCTTCTATAATATTTCCCTCGTTCTTTTCCATTTTCTATATTTTTGTTTTTATTTATTTTTGTATTTTTATGTTCATTTCATTTCCTTCTGTCCTTTTTATTATCCTTTTATCCATTACCCTTAATTTTTATTTTATTTTTTATTTATTTTTATTTATTTTTTCATTTTTATTATTTTTTATTTTTTCCTTTTTCATTCCTCTCTTGTCCTTATTCTTACCTTGCTGCTTTGTATTCTTAGTTATTTATGTATCTGATCTTTTCTATGCGGTTTTCATATATTGTTTTTTATCTATGCCATTCTGTATTCCATTTGTCATCTCTTTATCGGTTTATTATTTTTGCCACATCTGGTAGGTCGAAACGTTGGCACGTATTAAAGAAATCCTTCTTAGACGTGGTGTTACTTTGACTGTATCTCTGATCATCTTCTTCTCCAATAATATTTTGCCGTTGAAGAAAATCATATTTCGTCTGCTTGGAGGTAAAAGTCACTAAGCGTAATTTTATTGCAGTTAAAATGGGATGTATGTACTCGTAAAGTTGTTGGGTTAGTAATGACCAAATTCCTAAAAAAAGTAATCATTTTGTCGGGTAAACGACCGAGACGTAGATGGAAGGATTTGGGTTTTGATGGAGTGGGTTGGAAGGATGTGTGTTATTTCAGCATCGAACCTTCGGGTTCGTTAAGCCTTTATTTATTATTATAGGTACATTTTCTAGAAATATAAAATATAGAGAAAACGATATATCGCAGCGTGCATATATATTTCAATAAAATTTTACATTATTGTGTACGAAAATTCGGGCATTGATTTATTTATATATTGTTAGTGCATGCATGCTAAAATCCATTTTGGACAGCTTGAGCATCAATGTGACAAAACTTCCGAACTATTTTACGTTTCACCAAAATATCCGCTGCATAGTTGGTACTAAAGAGAATCTTTTTTATTCAAAATTGAACTAAAATAAACGAAACTTTATTGCAATCTGATCAGAAAATAAGCTCTGTATCTTAAATGGAGATTAAATACTGGCTTTGATTTTCAGACCTCAAAACGACCTTTCGATCATATTTCATTACGAACGATTTTGAAAGTGAGTTATGATATTCCTCTAAACCCTGTTGAACAGAATAATTAGATGGTTAAGTGGAGCCTCAAAGCTCAAATCCGTATGTCCATACAGGTTTAATAACTGTAATGTAAATGATAACCTTGTAATTTATTGGAAGCTATGAACGTTTTTCTAGTAAATGTTAGAGTAGTCAGTAACGAAGGGCAGTTTCTTGTCGTTTTACTCTTGTTTGTGGATTCCAAGTAAGACGTTTGTCCAAATGGAGTCCCAGGTAGCGGATCTCTTCAACAGGGATTAGAGGAATATCATATTCAATCCTTACAATCCATAATTTTTCGAAAAATCCTTAATGCTCCTTACTTTGTCACAAATAAATTTATCCATAAAGACCTCAATGTTACTGATTTAGCCCAAACCAGGTATCAATCATTACATAGTAAACTGCACTCCCATACGGATCCATTAGTCACTCAACATGCTTGTTGAAGCATCTGAAAAAAAATGGCCAAGAGACCTTCTAGTTTAGAACTTTTATTGAAGTGCTACTAGTGAGTAGTTCTTTACAAGTGATTTACATGCCATTATAATCATTTCCTCAAATTTCCTTGATGTATATTGAAGTACAGTTGTAAATATCAATAAATAGTTTTAAAAAAAAAAAGTAAGTTAGTTTGCTACAGATCTAAAAAAATATAGTGTTCCTATGGCTACTATATATAAATAAAACTATGTAAATATATTATTGTGTTAGTGAATGAAACGTATGTTTCTGTTTCCGTTATTTTTTTAAAATGTTAATTCACAACTTTTAATAAAATTATAACGAATCAATAATCGATTTTTGGTACCGGCACTATTGAGAATCAAAAATTGTTAGTAACAACACAACAATATTTTTTTCCTTTAATTATTATAAATCTGGACCTGCATACACGTTTTGATCTGTAACAGTTACTTCTGCTCTGTAACTGTTACCAAACAAGAGATAACAGTCACCACAAAGCGGGGCGTTGACCGATGGAGATCGGGTCAAAAGGCTTGACTCTCTTCCCGTCATTTGGTTAATCAAGTACGGATTAGTCGCCGGCTCCAGATTTACCTTTGCCATTTAGCTGCTGATGTTTCTGAGTTACAATGACTACAAATCAAACAATTTCACTGCCAGGACCAGGAACGGTTTCTCTGAAATAGGACACAGACAACTTGTATAAATTAGAGATGAAGAGGTTAAATTCAAAATTAACCTATTGGATAGAGAGAGAGCTTATTGGCTACCGAGAAGCCATTGGACCGTACTATTACTATCCAATCATTTTAATCGCTAACTATGTCTGTACATTTTACTAGGAATCTACTAACAGACTTGAATTTTATGAAATATATTCACTAGAGAAACGTTTAAAGCTTTCAATTAATTTCAAATTACTAATTTACATTACTGTTATTAACCATCCAATAGGCGCTCTTATTTATGTTTATTATGTATGAATCATTAGAACCTGAATTGCTGATTTAAATTAGACAATCAAATAATCCCTGCGAGATCAAAGAGATGTGTCATCGCCAGGAAGTTCAAACACATAAACTCAAATCGATGGCCAACTAATCACCATAAATACAAATATATCAGAACCTATACGGCGGTAATTGTGGTGGAATTAACATGATTGTGGGTCACATAATAGCAGCTATCAAAACTGCTCTCGGATTAAACAGACCTTGAATAAACCGGCATAAATAATATTAAATATTTTTCTTTCATATTATTTAAAATATCTGACAAGTAACTCCAATAGTATTTTGTACACGGGAAAAACCGGACGATCAGTAAATCAAAGAGTAAATGAACATATATGAGCATACACTAATAAGACCCGAAATTCCAATTTCGCTATCCATCTAAATGAAAATAACCACAAATTTAATAAAGACTCGGGAGTAAAAATATTACATCAAGTAGAAAATAGCCTAAAATTAAATACTTTTGAATCACTAGAAACAATAAAATCGTTTAAAACCGATCCAGATTTTGGTTTAAATGACCAGATAAACATTTCCAGTTGCCCATTTTAAATTTGTCTCCAATAGGAACGGAAAAATCCAACGAGTCATAGGGGAAATCCCAAGGTAAAAATCCCAAAAATTTAACCTACTGAGCCCTTCCCCCTTCCACTATGGATATATTTCAGATATCTGTTAGATCTCCTCAGGTGAGTACCAATATTTGATTTATTGTCTTACATTTTTTTCTGAAGAACTCTAGTATATATAATCCATATAACATAGTGTTGAGAAAATTTTGTATGTTTTAGAACTGAAGATGAATGTTTAGGATCCGAAACTAGTATTCTAATAAAATAATCCCAATAGTGGCAATTAATCCTTCAATCCTGATTTTATTGATCCTTCTATACCATCATGGTGACCTCAAGTTATTCCAAATTCAACAAATTATCAGAAGAAATTGTAACTGAACTGAAGACTACAACCTACAAACTATTAAAATGTTGCGCAATATGTGTAACAATGCATGTCGTCTCACATTAGTCGAGGCAACGAAGACCAAAAAAGGCCGAATAGGGGACATAATTCATGTAGAAGCCAATTTTGGCACAGTTATAGAGGGAGGGGTCCTTAACAACATACTAAAAGTACTGGTGGGTGAGGGTGAAGCTAAGGTTGGGGGGCGCTCTAAAGGTCGGTTTTTTGTTAATAACTCGAAAACTCTTGCCTCTAGCGAAAATATGTTTATGTACTAAATTAATTTACATAAAATTGTTTACACAAAATGTTCTATACATTTTTTTTTCTGGGATCAATACATGAGAAGATATAGTGGGGGGAAATATGGAAAATGTAAAAAAACACGTTTTTATTGTTGAAATTTATATATTTATTGTTAAAATTTCAATGTTCATTGTTACATATGAATAGTTTATTATTATTAATTGAATGCTTATTGCTAAAAATAAAATTATTGTCGTTAAGCCTAATATGCTTATTATAGTTCTTGCGGTAAGTCGTACTTTTCCTCAAAAACACGAGTGTCGGTAATCTTTTGATTATAACTCCTAAACTATTTGTCTAATCTCGAATTTCATTTTTTCATCTTAAAGCTGGTTAAATTTTTTATCAAATACTATATATTTAATTTTAATTAGGTTCCGTGAAATATCTATTCCACCTCACTGAATTCCGCGTACTGTTGTGAAATCCTTATTTTTTCGGAACATTTCTGGTTATAACACTAAGCATATTTGTTCGATTTCGAATTACTTCTTTCCATCTCATAGCTGGTTTAATTTGCTATTAGATCCTATTTATCAAATTTTGATTAAAGTCCATGAAACACCCACGCCAGTCCACTTAATATATCAAAAATGTCATGTTTTGCCAAAACATACATATTTAATGAGCTAGTATGGGTATTACACGGAATATTATAAGTCATAGATAGGACCTGATATATAATTTAAGTAGCTTTAAAATGAAATAAAGAAATTTAGAATCGGACAAATGGTTTAGAAGTTAGAGGGAAAATAAGCCATATAAAAAAAAAAAAAAAACTCAAATTTTAAAACAGTTTGCAGTTGTTAGCGTGCTGGCAAGGGTATTACACGGAATTTTATCAACATTTTTAACACCTAACCCCCCTCCCCTGCCCAAACCTGAAGATATTTCAAAGAAATCTTTTAACCACATTTACAGCTGAGGTTGGTGAACAATATGCAGTAGGCAGACCTTTTAATTTTTGGTTCGAATGCTAATTTCCCTGTACTACAATAAGCATATTAGGCTTTACGACAATAATTTTATTTTTACAATAAGCATTCAATTGATAATAATTAACAATTCATTTGTAACAATAAACATTGGAATTTTAACAATAAATATATAAATTTTAACAATAAAAACGTGCTTTTTTCTTAAATTATCCATAATCCCCCTACTATATCTTCTTAAGCATTGATCCCAGAAAAAAAATGTATAGGACCTTTTTTGTAAACATTTTTATGTAAATTAATTCAGTACATAAACATATTTTCGCTAGAGGCAAGAGTTTTCGAGTTATTAACGAAAAACTGAAAAAAAAAAAAAAACGACCTTTAGAGGCCCCTCCAAGATTTTTATGGAGCAGTGGTTCGATTTCGTTAACCTGGCAGATTCGATTTCGTTAATTACGATGAACGATTCCGTTACATGAAGGTGAAGTTAATAAAAGCGTCTAAGAGAAGAGCAAATTGAAGAAGAAATGGTATTGTACCATTGATAATATCGACGTGCTTTCATTAAAAATAAAATATTACACCTGTATATAAAATCATAGAAGCTAGTCAAAAGATTATTATTTTAGGTAGCTTATAGGAACCCACGCCATCCCATAAAAGTCCCAATTGAAGTGGATATTCCTCAACAATGACGAATAATAATCCCATACTTCCCTGCTACTTTAATGCTCAAATCCCACTGCTACTCTAAGTCCTTCAACCCAAATAAAAAATTGAGCTCCCCCCACTCTTCCGACCTCTATATCCCTCTTCATAATTTACCTTCGTCTGCCATTTTCCTCTTTTTTAATTGCTTTCCTCTCTTTTGGATCTTAATCCGCAGTACATTATTTTCCGCATTGAAATACTGTCTCCCCTTCTATCTTCCTGAAAATCATTACTACCATTCCTAGATAATATATTTAATTTATTTCTAATTTCTAGTTAGTATTATCAATGGTGAATTTATCAATATAATTATAATAGTAATTACTTCCAAATATCATAGTAAATTAAAAGTTTGAAGGTTTTTGTACATATTGTACGTTTATAATGTAGCTATTCTAGTGGACTTTTACCATTCCAATTGAGGTCAAGAGAACAAAAGTGGAGGAATATACTGCGAGCGTTAAAAATCGATAAATCTTGAAAGATCTGAAAATAATATCCTTAAGGACAAAAACTAGTTTGTTGGGAAAAAGTGGCCGAAGAACATCCTTGGTCACTCTCATTCCCAAGGATGCTATTTTAAAAACTTTCAGAATTTAACAATTTTAAACGATGAGTAGGATAGTTATTAGTAGATTGTTATCCTTTATGAAAATTAAATTAAATTTTTACAAAAGGATACTCCCTCTTCCCGTTTAATCCTTTTGATTTCGGTCCTTTTGGTCCTTTTCTAACACATTCGTCGGAAAGTTGGAAGTTTGCGGTAGGGGTTCGGTGCGGGATTAAGAGATGGCCACAGCATTACGCCCAAAAGCCACTAGGATTGTTGGTACCTAATGTACATGTTGTAATAGGCTCTTCACCATCTTGAGTATGAGGCAGATACTTATAACTTTTCGATAAAAGCAGTTCTATATAACTTTTTTATTTAATTATTTATTTTTTATTTATTCATTTTTTTTTTAATTTAAGTACTTCATCAATATCGTTACTTTTTACACTAGAAACAACAATCAATAAACTTTTACGAAAATAAAGTTGAGCATAGAATATTAGGCAAAAAAAACCAATAAATTTGCAGGATTTTCAAGGCTGGAAATTGGTGTAGGTTTATGTTTTCAACATAGTGTCGTTCGATTTGCTAAGTACTATTTTCTTTATTTCTTATTTTATTTTTTATATGTTTTCAAACATATCTGGGATTTTTATCAACCAAAGCTCGCAGAGTCTTCTTAGCTAAAATCTCCCTTCGTTTTTTTTAAACGGTGCGCACAAGTTATCATGAACCTGAACTTCATTTAAGTTTCTGGCTTTTTCACCACTGTTACGACCGATTTTGAACATAAAACTGGAAATTATAAGAAAATCACGAGTAAACTTGTGAGTAAAAACTGATTTATTTTTAAGTAGTAAAACGCTAAAGAAGTATTAAAAAAAAAATTTGTTTAGGAAAGCAGTAATATTGACATTTATACAAAAAATGTCTAATCTATTAAATATAAACAGTTTATTACTCAAAAAGGTAGTTAAAAGAAAAAAAGAAAATTTATATTATTTTCTGGACAGTATTTTTCTGAGAGACAATATTTCTATAGAACCGTATTTACACAAAATACGATAATGTTGATAAAACAATGAATCAACACACCCTGGATAGATTTATTGATATTCTTAAAGTCGAAAAGTGGTAAAGTTGTTGAGAGTTAGAGAAGTAGAAAACTTTTCCATAACTAGAGCTAACAGAACCGATAACTCAATAAAACAGTTTAATGCGGCTGACAGAGCTCTAGGCAACTGTCCCTCCCTCAAATGGATTCCACAACTTCAACCTTTCAATAATAAAATTATACGTTAAAATTATGTATTTAATTTGTATACTTTTTTATTAGTATATTGCTGGTATTATAAAAGTAATCAGTTACGCTGTAGATTTGATGCTGTTGAGAAAAGATGGGAAAACATTATTTTTTTAAAAATTATTATTGAATTATTCCATGCTGCCTCACTCAAGGGCAATGCGTAATATGGATGCCAAAGGCTAATTCACACTATATGCACAAGGATATAAAATATAGAAAAAAATAAAGTAAACAGAAAATAAAAATAAACAGCCTAAAACTGTTGTAAATAATAATAAATAAATAATAATATAAAATAAATCATGATACAAATTGTAAAAGTTTATGAACTAAAATTGAGAAAGAAAAAGAAAAATATTTTAAATATAATCATATTCAATATAAAATATTCCCGAGTATATCGATGAAACCCAGAACCAAATTGGTGCCAATTCTGAAAAGCATGCCGAGCTAAAAGAGTACGCTGTTCTCTCATCTGTGTCACATGTAGAATCCAGTGGAGGCTGAGAGAGAGCTCTATGGCACAATCCCTCAGGACTTGAGTAAAGAAGCTAGCCATTGCCAGAACTCCAAAATAAAATAAGTATTACATAAATTAAGTTTTATTCTGCAATGTGGGTTAGAAGGATGCGTAGATAATGAATAAGCGTAGGGATAATTGGAAAGGTTTTGATGGAATTTTATTATTTTTATGGAAAAAATATTATTCATTTCTTTTCTGGTCCTTTTTTTTCTACTTGTATAATATCATATCTATTAAAAATTATAATAACAAATTCAAATATATTTAATAAATTAAAATTTTAAACGTTGAAGTACAATTTACAAAAGCATGTAGTGTGATTTTTATTTGCATCTAGAATAGAATCTGAGAATCTCGTGATGAAAGGAGAGAAATGTATAAGTTTTTATTTCGAACGGCTACCGCTAGAATGAGCGCAGGTTAAACAGTAACTGGTTACCAAAAAGTAACTGTTATAAGGAGCAAGTCACCACAAGTAATATCCTATATTATTTAACTTTCATATCAGTTTATTTAATATCATAATTGCTTTCGTTATTTTTTTATTTAGTTGTTTTAACAGCACACAGCACTTTAAAAACATGTCAATGTTTGCATTAAATATCGGACAGGTAAGGGTTGTGTTAGGTCAATGCCGTGACCTTTTCAGCTGTCAATGTCACTGTTTCGATTAATCATATTTAGTATCCTGTTTATGGTACATTACAAAGCCTGTCCTAGCGGATATTCGGTGGTTGAATTATGTTTCATTAGCAATGGCATACCTAATATAGTCCACTATGTTAATATATTTAATTTATTTATTTTTAAAATACATGATTATTTTGCCATTTATATTTATATTTCATTTCTAGGTATTTTTTTTTAATTCAAAGATGAGTTTCGAATGTTAAACATTCATAATCAGTTGTTAAAATATTCATCATAAGCTCTAAAAACATAAAAAATTCAAAACTCAGCCAATGTTCTCCGATAGTTACCATGAACTTTGAGTGTGGTGTTTTTTTACACACACATAAAAAAAATAATAATAATAAAAAGGGATTGCTAAAGGATTGTTAAATAGTGGAATCAGCTTAGGAAAGAAAAATAGAGGTACCAAACTCAATTGCCTATCATTTGCAGATGATATGGCCCTACTAAGTTGAGACCAGGAATGAAGCCAAAGAACAGACTCTTAAACTACAAGAACAAGCAGGAAAAATAGGTTTTAAAATTTCCTTCACAAGACTAAAACGACAAGAAGCTGCCCGTCGTTACAGACTACTTCAACATTTACTAGACAAAAGTTCAAAGCTCCCTATTAATTACAAAAGACTCATTACTTGACTGTTATTAGACCTATTTGGACGTACGGAGTTGAGCTTTGGGGCTCTACTAAACCATCCAATTCATCTCGTATCCAATCCTTACAATCCAAAATCCTTAGAAAAATCCTCAATGCTCCTTACTTTGTGACCAATAAACTTATCAATAAAGATCTTAATGTTCCATATGTTTCTGATTTAGCCCAAACCAGATACATATCCTTCCATAGTAAGCTTTATAACCACTCCAAATTACTAGTCTCCCAACTTGCTTCCTCCTCCTTCCGTGATAATCCTCCGGGGCGTCTGAAAAGAAGATGGCCTAGAGACCTTTTAGTGTAGATTTTGCTACTGATGAGTAGTTCTTCACAAGTTATTTGCATGCCACTGAATTCACTGTCAACACATTTACTTGTTGTATATTATTTTCTCCAGTTGTAAATATCAATAAATGAAAAAAAAAAAAAAATTCCTTCGAAAAGACCAAAATAATAACAAACATAAGTAACCCACCAAAACATCTTAAAGTGGGAGAACAAAAAATATAAATAGTCAAAGAGTCAAATATCTTGGAGAATGGATCAGCTGGATTGCCTAGAGAAAAAGCAATGGAACCTAGAAGAAATAAAGTTGAACTGGTTTTCTAACTCACCAAAAACACATACAACAAAGAGGCCCTCACATGGAATGCAAAAATAAGACATTACAGCACAGTAATTAAACCAGAAGCACTATATGCAGCTGAAACACTGTCCAAAACCAACCATGTCCCAAATGAACGGCTTGAAATCTTAAGAAATATCTGAAATATTAAGAAAAATTCTATGCAACAAATTTCATAATTTCAAATTAATCCACACCAGAAATGAAACCCTTTACCAAAAAATTGAGAAACTTTCAGACACAATGAGGAAGAGAAGAATTGATTTCTATGGACACATCCTCAGAATGAACCCAAATAGACTAACTAAAAATTTGTTTGACTTCATCCGCTACAAAACAACTCAACCAAAATGTTTTAAGGAAACAGAAAAGGGCTTAAATGAACTCCGTATCACAGAAAATATGCCCATAGATAAGAGTGAAAAAAAAATAACTAAGGACACAAAAAAAAGAGGTTCCAATTCAAGAATGAAGCAATACTGGGCTAAAAGAAAGGCACAGAGCATTCAGAAGTGATCGGTCCAACGTACCCCAAAGTCGGGTGAAACGAAGAAAAAAAAATGGATTGATAAAATATTCGCGACTGCTTTCATTTGATCACTAGTTTCGAATGTTCAACATCCATCAACAGTTCTAAAATATTACAAAAATTTCAAAACATCAGCACTTTCCTACACCGTTATAAGTAAATTAATATTTTTTTTTAAATGTAAGACTAGAAATCTTTAAAAAATAATTATATATAATATATGTTGCAAAGATCAAAATGTTCTAATATTTTTGTTCGTTTTTATAGCTGATAATGAATGTTTATCATTTGAAACTAGTTAAAAGAATAAAATAATTCCAATAGAAGTGGTAATTAATCCATAAATCCTAATTGTATTGATCCTTCTATAACATCATGGTGTACCTTAAATGGAGAAGGTCTTTTAACCTTATTATTTAGCTAACAACTGCACACCCCCCCTTTTTTTTATTACCACACGGTTCAATCTAAAAACCACTAGACTCCATTTTTTTGTAGGTTAGGTTTGGTTGATTGTTTTTGGACACTCAACTTCTATGGTCTTTAGTGTCCTGGTTCCTCAGTTTTTTTAAAGTATATTTTTTCGACAAAAATTATATTGTTTCAAAAATGTGATAATTTTGTCAATATTGTAATTGTTATCTCCAAACATTATCGGTAGTCTTGTTTCCAGCCGGTCTTCCTCAAAAAAAGTTTCGTACAGCGGGCATTCCTCGAGTATACGCCTCATCGTTAGTTGACACTGGCAATATAAACATTTCGGTGAGGCTCCCTTCGTTATAAGATAGCCATGAGTAAGGCGAGTATGGCCAATCCTCAATCTGGTCATCACCACTTCTTTTCTTCTCTTTCTCCGATGTGATGAATTCCATTGTGTGGGTTTTATGCTATAATTCTATCCAAGTATTCCTGGCCAAATACTTTATTGTATCTTACCGTACATCTTTTAAATTAATAATAGTCCAGTCAATAAACATTCTCTAGAGTGCATGAAATATAATTTTTGAAATCATAGCTTCGTGAGGATTACTTAAAACGCAAACATAATAAATGTCTTCGCCCCAGGGGAGTGAGCTAACGGTGGGGGGGGGGGGGTATAAGTGCCAGAAATGTATTTATGAAATTAAAGTTATTTAATGCTCAGAACTTTGATTCAAATAATTATTGCTGAGAAACAACTAGAACATTCAACCTTTGCTTCTAGAAGGCACTAGAAGCAAATGTTTGACAAAAAGTGAGGTTATTTTTTTTTTTCAGAAAAATATCGATTGTCAATAACATGTGTTTCGGAAACCATTGGAAGTATGCAAGGGATCAGTTTTATAGAAAATTTAATTAGCTTTAATTTTGATTTGAAATATATTTTTCTATAATCGAAAAATGGGACCTTCTCACCGAACATTAAGCTCACACCCCTGGACTTTTGTTATGTTTACCTTCTAACTACTCTTGACGAAGCTATGAAGTCAATAATTATCGCATATTTCATGCACTCTTAATTATGTTTATTGACTGGACTATAATTTTTTTTGTCAGTCTGTCTTAGAAAATTCAATGTGACACAACAGAGTTTTTTTTTCATGCAAACGTTAATTATCAAAGCAGGGAGTAAAAATTGATTCGTACCTTTTTTCGTGATTGGTGATTCAGTGTTTTGGGAAACTAGTTTCAAAAATGTCAAAAAAAACCGTGTTCTTCGTTCCCTTGAGAAAAAAGTTAAAATTATTGAGAGCCTACAAAAAAGGTGAAATCCTACTGCTATACTTTCTATCCTTTTGCTATAGAACTTAAAATTTTAGTTTGTGCATGATAGCGTCGATTAACCAAAAAATTTCAGTATCCGAACAAGGCCTGGTTAATTGACGCTCTACTCTACGCATTTAGTTTAAATTTGAGTTTATTGAACTTCAAGAGCGACGCATTGCGTGATCTACTTGAATATAAGAGGTGAATATTATTAAACAGATATCATCACGTCCACTGATAGTGCGGAATTAATGTCTGATTTTGGAGATTTGGGTTTTAATAGGGAATATAAGGCATTGACTTCGGATTTCACAGGATAACGTCCCTAAACCTTCGTATGTGCAAATAGGTTTAATTACTGTCATGTAAATGAGTCTTGGTAATTTGACTTAGAGCAGAATGAATATAAAGAGACGAAAGGGTCAGTCAGGTGGAGACTGTTTTCCTAGTTTTCCTCAAAATCTCACCAAATAACGTTTACCCTTCGTCGTAAACCCACGACTTCCTGCCCTACAGTATCCTTTAATGATATTCCACTAATCCCAGTTGAACAGATCCGCTACCTAGGACTCCACTTGGACAAATGTCTTACTTGGAATCTACATACAAGACTAAAACGACAAGAAACTGCTCGTCGTTACAGACTACTTCAACATTTACTGGACAAACGTTTAAAGCTCCCAATTAATTACAAAAGACTCACATGACAGTGATTAAACCAATATGGACTCACGGAGTTGAGCTTTGGGGCTCTACTAAACCATCCAATCCATCCCGTATCCAATCCTTACAATCCAAAATCCTTCGAAAAATCGTCAATGCTCCTTACTTTGTCGCCAATAAACTTGTCCATAAAGATCTTAATGTACCATATGTTGCTAAATTAGCCCAAACCAGATACCAATCCTTTCATGGTAAGCTCCATGACCACTCAAATCCACAAGTTTCTCAAATTGCTTCCCTCTCAATTCCCGATAATCCTCCGAGGCGTCTGAAAAGAAGTGCTACTTATGGGTAGTTGTTTTGAAGTTTTGCTATGTTATTTTAAGCGTTTTTATTACATTTAATAAATGTATATTTGTACATTTGTAAATTTAAATAACTTGTAAATAAAAAAAAAGTTTTTGCTTGTCGATTTCGCCTGCTTCAACACTTGCTAGACAAACGTTCAAATCTCCCGATTCACTACAAGATTTGTCACAAATAAACTGATCTACAATGAACTTAATATCCTATACGTCGCTGATTTGGCACGAACCAGATACCTTTCCTTTCATAATTAACTTACTACTCATCCAAATCCACTTGTTGCACAACTTCCTATTTCATTCCTGGCAATACTCCGAGACGTCTGAAAAGAAGATGGCCTCGGGATCTTGTAATTATTTCATTAGAGTACTACCTATGGATAGTTCCTCTACAAGTTTGCATTGTATACCGCACATTTACTAAATGTGTTTTTTTAATAAAGTGGTAAATTTTTGTTAATCAATGAATAAAAAAATAAAAAAGTTTTTCTTATGACTGGTTGTTTTTTTTATCTGTTCCTACACGAAAAAAAAAAATTAAAAATCTTACAATTTGAAATATTTATCAGACCATTTAAACAAAAATCTGGATTTGTTTTTAACGATTTTAATATTACTAATGACTGATAAATATTTCATTTTAGACTATTTTCTACTTCATGTATTAGTTTTATTCCTGAGTCTTCATTGAATTTATGGTTATTTTCATTTAAATGGATAGCGAAGTTGGAATTCTGGGCCTTATTATTTATGTCCTTATAGGTACCTATATATATATATATATATATATATATATATATATATATATATATATATATATATAAGTTATCTTCAATTTAAAAGTAAAGACTTTTTTAAAAAAGAAGTTTATTCAATAAAAGTTACAATATCAGAAAGAAGAGTGGCGTGGAGACGGCTCTGGATGTACTGAGAGAGAATTACAAAATTTCTTGAGGTTTATAAAGGGTTACAATGGCTTCTTCTAGGAAGCTTTATGCTAACATTACAGTTCACAGGAGAGCAAGTTCCCACGAGGGGTTTCTAAGAAATAGATTACAATGGTTAGGAGTCAAAGCTTAAAATTAAAAATATCTAAGGAAAAATATATAGTGTAACTCCTCCCCACCTAGATACGAATTTCACTGCTTTGGGTGAAATGAGTTACAATTCTAGTTTTGTAAAAATAATAAATAAAAGTTACAAAGGTTAATATAAAGATGATAATACAAATAAAAATTATCCACAAAATAATTATGTGTAGAGTGTTAGAGTTATAGGTATGTTTTGTTGATACAAGATGTGAAAGATGTGAGGTTTGTAATTCATGAAATTTTAAATTTTTAATTTCTAATGTAGTGTTTAAAAGCTGTGAGGCTTGAATATTTAAAGTTTGTTTATCAAACAATGTTAGAGAACCATGAGTTTGACTGGATGAAAATACAGTTTTATTATGATACAAAATTGAATTAAAGTTTGTTTTAACTAAATAAATTCCTGTCATATGATAGTTTACTGTTTCTTTTTCTTGTTGAACTTGAAGATCATCCGGGTTGTAAAATGCTATGAGAATGTAGCGTGTTCCTGGGATTTCTTCGATGTGGTTTTCTTCTTGATGTAGACGTGTGTAAAGACAATTTACACTGGATGATTTTTTTGTAAAATATCTTGAATACATAAGTCATCGTGGTGAGATAAGTCAGCTGTATGACAGTGGTGAATGCTGTTTCTTTTGATACATTGATGATTAAGAAATTTAAAGTTGTTATTAATATTTAAGAGATATTTGAACTTTGGAATTATTGTTATGATTTCATCCTTTACAATAGATGGAATGGGGTATAAATTATACAAACTATAAACAGTTTCTTCAAAAATTGGAAGTGCTAAAGTATAAATAATCTCATTTTCATGCAAAGCACATTGTACAGATATTGTGCGTTCTATATCTAGGATAAATTTAAATTGAAATGGATAAAGAAATTTGTTATTGTAATGTGGAGCTATCTTTTCTAATTCTTGAAACAATGTTTTTGTATTAATTATAGCTGGATGTAGAATATTTAATTTACAAAATGTTAAAGAAGTTTCTATATCAGAAATAGTAGTAGAAATTAAAGAGAAAATAAGTTGGATGTGATCTAATAATTCTTTAATTGTTAACAAGTTAACTACGGTTCCTATATCATTAATTTTTCGTGCAATATGCAGCGTATTCTCTTGTATGGTTTTAATAGTATTATTAAATTGAGTAATTAAATCACTGTTTATCGAATATTGGTTATGTAAATTAAATTAAATTATTATTAAATTATCATTATTAAATTAAAATTAAATTATAAAAATTAAAGTCTAATCATTTAATTATACTATTTTATTGTATAAAATATTTTCCATAATTTGGCTTATAATGCCATCTCTTAAACTAGGAAGAGTTCATATTCCTTGAACTCGTTATGTTGTTTATCAACAATAATTATTCTTTTTATCATTCTTTATTTTTTATTATTGTTATATAGTTTGGGCATTTTAACTGCCATCTTTTCACATCAATATAAGTCGTATCCAGCGACCTTATTGTGTATATTGAATTATTTCTAATGCTCTTTTTTTTTTTCTATTATTATTGTTATATAGTTTGGGCATTTTAACTGCCATCTTTTCACATCAATATAAGTCGTATCCAGCGACCTTATTGTGTATATTAAATTATTATTTATATTAAATTATTTCTTATGCTTTTTTTTTTAAAGAAAAATAAAATTATTTTAAAGCAAAAAAAATTATTTAAAATTAAAAAAATTAGTTTTAAATAAACATAATTATTATAGCTTGTAATTATAGCTTGTCTTAAGCGAAAGAATGTGTCCGGTGCGAGTGCTTTATCTCAGTTCTAAGAATGCTGACTCGGTCCAGCTCTTTCATCTGGGGGTCTACCAACATCGTACGTTTGTCCTTTCTTTTGCGGTCGTTTTATATTTTTTAAATGAATTTTTTCTCGCGTGTTATAATGTTTTTTATCAATTACAGCGGTTTTACTATGTTTAATTATTTTTTTAATCTTTTCCTTTTTAAATTTATTTTTTAATTTTGATTGTTTTTGCCTATTAGCTACAAATACTGTTTCCGGGATTTCGTTTGGCAATTCTTCGCGATTTTTTTATTCATCCTGGTTATATATTTTTCTTTTGCTACCTGATTCCTATGATTTATTTGTTCATGCAAAATTTTTACTCTTTCTTTATGTTTTGCAACATAATCATTTATGATTTGATTATTGAGATCTATTGCAACGGGCGAGTCTATATCTAAATGTCCAGATATTATTTCGATTGGCTTTAGTTGTGTGATGGAATGAATAGTGTTGTTATACGCGAGTACGGCATATTTAATTTTTTTTTTCCATTGCGTCTTTTTTGAATTCGTCTCTATTATTTAATAACCGTAAATGTTCTATTAATGTGCTATGAAATCTTTCAATGGGTCCGTTTGATTGAGGTGATTGAGTAGCTGTATAATGTAGTTGGATTCTGTGTAATTTTAATAAATCGGATAATAATGAGTTTCTAAATTCTAAACCGTTATCTGTTATTATTTGTTTTGGTAACCCGTGATGAGAAAAATGAGAAATTAATTTATTAACGACTTCAGTTGCTTGACCATTTTTTAATTTATAAACTTGCGCAAATTTTGAAAAGGAGTCGATTAGAGTTAAATATTTTTTGTTTTCTAGTGTGATTGTATCCATGTGAACTATTTCAAATGGTTTAGATGGTGTTTGAGTAACGTTATATTGGAGTTTTAAAGGATTCCGATCATATTTTGATACCGTACAAATTTCGCAATTATTAATTTGAATTCGAATTAAGTTTTTCATATTAGGCCAATAATACAATCTTTTTATTCGATTAAATGTTTCCTCCGAACGCGCGGTGGTTTGTTTTGCCAATGTGGTAATCATTTATTAAACTATTTTGTTCATCAGGATCTTGAATATCGATTAATCTACTTGTAGTTTTTACAAAATTTAATTCCGAATGTTTAAAATATTTTACCATGGTTTCATAAAATTGGGTATAAAAATCAGTTTCAAAGAATAAATAATATTTAACTTTTGGTTCAACGAATTCTTTAATTAATTTTATTATATCTTGTTCGAAATTTTCCTTTGATATCTGAGCGATAATTCTGTTTTTAGTATTATTAAACAGTTTTTCGATTTTGGGTTTCGCGGGATTAATATCAACTAAATTTAAAATAATCTGATTTTTTCCTAAATTTACTGGAGAGTCTGCTATTGGTATTTCGATTATTGTATTTCCTAAAGTATTAGAGTGAACGGAATTTGTTTCAGATTCTTCTGTTATATTATCTAAATTTTCATTTTCATCAAAATTTACGATAAGAGATGCATTTTCCGATGTTTCATTTTCGCGGTAAAATTGTTCTATTAAATCATTAATAATAGTATCAGGGTCTTCAGATTCTGTTAAATTAATTTCTACTCGCGATAGTGCGTCAGCGACTTTGTTTTCATGACCTTTCTTATATTTTATTTCAAAATTAAATTCTTCGAGTTTTAGTTTCCAACGATATAATTTTGAGTTTGGATCTTTTAATGATTGTAACCACTGAAGTGGTTTGTGATCCGTTTGAATGATAAATTTTCTGCCATAAAGATATGGTCGGAAATATTTGGTAGCCCAAACAATAGCTAGAAGTTCGCGTTCAATAGTGGACAGTTTTGATTCACTTTCGTTTAAAGTACGGCTCGCGTAAGCTATCGGAAGATCTCGTCCTCCGTGCGTCTGTGACAATACAGCGCCCAAGGCTACGTTTGATGCATCTGTCGTTAAACAAAATGTTTTGTTGAAGTCCGGATATTGCAGGATGGGATTATTAATCAAAATATTTTTACTGGTTTCAAAACTATCTAAATAATTTTTATCCGCGATGTTAATTTTCGATCCTTTTTTTAAACATTGGGTCAAAGGTTTTGTGAGGTGTGCAAAATTTGGAATAAAACGGCGATAATATCCTAGTAGTCCAAGGAAAGCTTTAATTTGTTTAGTAGTCTTCGGTATGGGATAATTTTTTATAGCAAGGATTTTATTAGGGTTTGGTTTTACTCCGTTTGATGTGACGAGATGTCCTAAATATTCTATTTCCTTTTTTAGAAATTCGGTTTTATCGGGCTGAATTTTTAAGTTAGATTCTCTTAGTTTTTTAAAAACTTGCTTTAAAATTGATAAATGCTCCTGAAGGGACGTACTGTAAATTATTATATCATCTAAATAGGCAACACAATTTGGAACGCCCATGAGTATGTTGTTAATCACTCTCATAAATGTTGGTGGACTATTTTTTAATCCAAAAGGTAACCTTAGGAACTCGTAATGACCGTTTACGGTTGAGAATGCTGTTTTAGGGATACTCTCTTCATCCAATAAAATTTGATGAAACGAACTTGTTAGGTCGATTGTTGAAAAGTAACTGCTTTTGCCTAATTTATCCAGCAGTTCGGTTATATGCGGAATAGGATACTTATCATCGACCGTTTTCTCATTTAATTTCCTATAATCAATTACTATTCTCCACTTTTGTATTCCCGATTGGTCTAATTTTTTTGGAACTACCCAAATTGGACTATTGTAAGGTGAAAAAGAAGGGCGAATGATTTGTTGCTCTAGCATTTCGTCAATTTGTCTTTTCACTTCGTTTTGAAATATTTGAGGATATCGGTAATTTTTAGTATAGACTGGGATCTCGTCTTTAGTTAGGATTTTATGTTTGATTTGCGTATTTGCAGTTAGTGGAGTACCTTTTAAATAAAATAGATCAGAATATTGTTTTATTAAATTTTGAATTTCTTTTTTTTCTTCTTCGTTTAAATGGTCCGTGCGAATAAGATTTTTGACTTCATTGAAATCTGATTCTTTTGTTTTAATTAAATTTATATTATGAGATTCGTTATTTTTAAAAATTCTGATTGGTTTCACAAGGATTGGGGTTTTAATAGTTAATCTAAATGACCGATCCGAATTATTTTTTACCGTACATATAGCTTCGTTATTTTTAATTGAAATTAAACCTTCATGAATTTTAAGACAATTATTGAAATCGGTATGAGGAATGATTCCTTCTCCATTTGAGATATTTTTGATTGGAATTTTGATTACGGTTTCAGAATCGTTGTTTAAGATGTAAGTATATTCAGATTGAGGGGGTCTGTTGTCATAATGAATTGTTAAATTGCCAAAAGGTGTGATTAGTATATCATTTACTAAATCAATTTTCGCACCTAATAATTTAAGACTGTCTGTTCCAAACAATAAATCGAATTTAGGATGGAAGTCAAAAATGCCAAATTTCAGGGGAGTTTTGGTGTTGGGAAATAATTTAGATGAATCTACATTAGCGTTAAAATTTTGTATAGAAGAACCGTGCGCGCTAGTAAGTTTAAATGGTTCGTGAGTAATGTTATTAAAAAAATATTTATTTGCTACAAGGACGGATACAAGCGATTTTGTGCACGCAGTGTCTATTAGAATTTTTAAGTTTGACTTTGGTGGAATTATATATGGAAGAGCACTAAAACGGGTTAAATTAAATAGGTCTATTACGTCCATGGTTCCTGTGCTAGGCTGGGATCTAAAAAATTACTTTGATCACTATCCAGATTATTTTGATCAGTGTATTGTTGATTTTCTTGATGATCGTCTGGAAATGATACAGTGGGATAGTCGGGTGGTTGAGCATTTGGTAATTCAGTAATTTGGGATTCACTTACGGACTGTTCCGAGTTTAGATTATGAAGTTCTTCAATTTCTAGGTTTGGGTTTTTCCGAACTGGGGTATTGAGAAAAGATTTAAATTTTACACTTTGATCAGGTTGTCTCTGATATTGGGAATTACTTCTATAATTACTATTGACACTCATAGGGGTTGACTGATTAGGTTGTTGGGGTCTATATTGATGATATTGGTGTGGTATATATTGATTAGGTTGTTGGGGTCTATATTGATTAGGTTGTTGGGGTCTATACTGATTAGGTTGTTGGGGTCTATACTGATTTGAGATTACATTTTTAGCAGGTTGAATTGCTTTGTACTGGTTTACTGGGAAATAGTTTATAAATTGTTGGCGATTTTTGTGTATTGGTTTGTTATGGTTTTGGTGTGGGCGATAAGTGTCGATGACAAATTGAAAATCGTTCGTTAGCATGTTTATTGCCTGATTTAGGTCTATCGGATTTTTGGTTCTCATGAAAGAGCCAAGCGGTTCTTTCAGTCCTTTTAACAAAACTCTTAGTGCTAATTTTTCGATATATTTCGTGAGGACTAACGCCTCCATCGGCATTTCGCTCCTTAAATAACTAATTTGCAACTGTAATGTTTTTTGTATTTTATTATAAAATTCGAAAGGGGTTTCGTTGCCTTGTTTCATTCCCGCCATTTCAATATTTAGAGTGTACGCGTCGCGTTTGTCGGCGTACCCTTGTTTTAACGCATTTTTAATATCGTCCCAGGTATTGATATATTTACTATTAACCATGTCGGCGGCAGCTCCTTTAATTTTAGCACGAATTGATCCTATTAAATAATCGTTTTGGAAATCGGCAGTATTTTCGTGATTATAAAATTTGTTTATTAATTTATCAGAAATTTCTAGAAATCGCGTTAGTGACATAGGGTCACCATGGAAATCAGGTATCATCTCTAGATACTCTTTCTTTAATGTGGGAGGTGCCATTTTTATAAAATATTTAATATACAAAAAAAAAATAAAATGAGATAGTATGCAATGAAATTAAAATAATATGAAATGAAAATTAAATTTATCCTTAATATACAGTAACTTAATATTTAACTTAATATTAAATAAAAAATTATATTTTAAATAACAAAATATTTCTTTATAGTTATAGTAATGAAATCATAACCTTTTCTTTAAAAATAGAATAGATTTTATTCAAAATTATTAAATTGAAAAATAAAAAAAAAGTTTAATATTGAGATAATATCTCTTAAATAAAAAAAAAAATCACTTACACTAAGATGACTTCGATAGTCAGATCCATGCCAGTTTAACGTCTCGTCTTCCTCTGAATGGACTCGTCAGCAAACAGTTGATACTGATCCTTGATATGCCCTCAAGTTTGACGATGTCCTACCGACTGCGCCAGTTATCTTCAATTTAAAAGTAAAGACTTTTTTAAAAAAGAAGTTTATTCAATAAAAGTTACAATATCAGAAAGAAGAGTGGCGTGGAGACGGCTCTGGATGTACTGAGAGAGAATTACAAAATTTCTTGAGGTTTATAAAGGGTTACAATGGCTTCTTCTAGGAAGCTTTATGCTAACATTACAGTTCACAGGAGAGCAAGTTCCCACGAGGGGTTTCTAAGAAATAGATTACAATGGTTAGGAGTCAAAGCTTAAAATTAAAAATATCTAAGGAAAAATATATAGTGTAACTTATATATATATATAAGTTATCTTCAATTTAAAAGTAAAGACTTTTTTAAAAAAGAAGTTTATTCAATAAAAGTTACAATATCAGAAAGAAGAGTGGCGTGGAGACGGCTCTGGATGTACTGAGAGAGAATTACAAAATTTCTTGAGGTTTATAAAGGGTTACAATGGCTTCTTCTAGGAAGCTTTATGCTAACATTACAGTTCACAGGAGAGCAAGTTCCCACGAGGGGTTTCTAAGAAATAGATTACAATGGTTAGGAGTCAAAGCTTAAAATTAAAAATATCTAAGGAAAAATATATAGTGTAACTCCTCCCCACCTAGATACGAATTTCACTGCTTTGGGTGAAATGAGTTACAATTCTAGTTTTGTAAAAATAATAAATAAAAGTTACAAAGGTTAATATAAAGATGATAATACAAATAAAAATTATCCACAAAATAATTATGTGTAGAGTGTTAGAGTTATAGGTATGTTTTGTTGATACAAGATGTGAAAGATGTGAGGTTTGTAATTCATGAAATTTTAAATTTTTAATTTCTAATGTAGTGTTTAAAAGCTGTGAGGCTTGAATATTTAAAGTTTGTTTATCAAACAATGTTAGAGAACCATGAGTTTGACTGGATGAAAATACAGTTTTATTATGATACAAAATTGAATTAAAGTTTGTTTTAACTAAATAAATTCCTGTCATATGATAGTTTACTGTTTCTTTTTCTTGTTGAACTTGAAGATCATCCGGGTTGTAAAATGCTATGAGAATGTAGCGTGTTCCTGGGATTTCTTCGATGTGGTTTTCTTCTTGATGTAGACGTGTGTAAAGACAATTTACACTGGATGATTTTTGTAAAATATCTTGAATACATAAGTCATCGTGGTGAGATAAGTCAGCTGTATGACAGTGGTGAATGCTGTTTCTTTTGATACATTGATGATTAAGAAATTTAAAGTTGTTATTAATATTTAAGAGATATTTGAACTTTGGAATTATTGTTATGATTTCATCCTTTACAATAGATGGAATGGGGTATAAATTATACAAACTATAAACAGTTTCTTCAAAAATTGGAAGTGCTAAAGTATAAATAATCTCATTTTCATGCAAAGCACATTGTACAGATATTGTGCGTTCTATATCTAGGATAAATTTAAATTGAAATGGATAAAGAAATTTGTTATTGTAATGTGGAGCTATCTTTTCTAATTCTTGAAACAATGTTTTTGTATTAATTATAGCTGGATGTAGAATATTTAATTTACAAAATGTTAAAGAAGTTTCTATATCAGAAATAGTAGTAGAAATTAAAGAGAAAATAAGTTGGATGTGATCTAATAATTCTTTAATTGTTAACAAGTTAACTACGGTTCCTATATCATTAATTTTTCGTGCAATATGCAGCGTATTCTCTTGTATGGTTTTAATAGTATTATTAAATTGAGTAATTAAATCACTGTTTATGGAATATTGGTTATGTATTTGGTCAACAATCTGGTCCTGATTTTCTTTAAGAGTTTTCATTAATTCAGAAAATTCTTTTTTATCATACGCATCTAAGTTACCGGTTATACCTTTTATAATAGTGCCTAAAGCGTTTATTAATCCTCTTTTAACTCGGTTATTCCTGGTATCATGTAGTTTAATATTATTTATTTTTTCGTTAATTATAAATCTTGTACTGTTAATTATATTAATGTGAACTTTTAATTCTTTTAATACTGAATTGTTATAATGTGATTCATTTAGGTAATTTTCAAATTGCCAATTTACGAAAAGATATTCCGTAAATAGTGGTCCTAAGTCTAAGAAGTGTATTATTGTGTTTGGGATGTTTGCAATTTAGCGTGTCCTAGGTTGATAGGTATGACGCCGAGGTTAGAAGTAACATTTTTTTTATTTCTATCATCCCTGCAGTGAGAGTTGATACTAACCTAAAAATTAAATTATAAAAATTAAAGTCTAATCATTTAATTATACTATTTTATTGTATAAAAATATTTTCCATAATTTGGCTTATAATGCCATCTCTTAAACTAGTAAGAGTTCATATTCCCTGAACTCGTTATGTTGTTTATCAACAATAATTATTCTTTTTATCATTCTTTATTTTTTTTTTTTTTTTTTTTTTTTATTATTGTTATATAGTTTGGGCATTTTATCTGCCATCTTTTCACATCAATATAAGTCGTATCCAGCGACCTTATTGTGTATATTAAATTGTTATTTATATTAAATTATTTCTTATGCTTTTTATTTTAAAGAAAAATAAAATTATTTTAAAGCAAAAAAAAATTATTTACTAATATTAAAAAAAAAATTAGTTTTAAATAAACATAATTATTATAGCTTGTAATTATAGCTTGTCTTAAGCGAAAGAATGTGTCCGGTGCGAGTGCTTTATCTCAGTTCTAAGAATGCTGACTCGGTCCAGCTCTTTCATCTGGGGGTCTACCAACATTGTACGTTTGTCCTTTCTTTTGCGGTCTTTTTATATTTTTTAAATGAATTTTTTCTCGCGTGTTATAATGTTTTTTATCAATTACAGCGGTTTTACTATGTTTAATTATTTTTTTAATCTTTTCCTTTTTAAATTTATTTTTTAATTTTGATTGTTTTTGCCTATTAGCTACAAATACTGTTTCCGGGATTTCGTTTGGCAATTCTTCGCGATTTTTATTCATCCTGGTTATATATTTTTCTTTTGCTACCTGATTCCTATGATTTATTTGTTCATGCAAAATTTTTACTCTTTCTTTATGTTTTGCAACATAATCATTTATGATTTGATTATTGAGATCTATTGCAACGGGCGAGTCTATATCTAAATGTCCAGATATTATTTCGATTGGCTTTAGTTGTGTGATGGAATGAATAGTGTTGTTATACGCGAGTACGGCATATTTAATTTTTTTTTCCATTGCGTCTTTTTTGAATTCGTCTCTATTATTTAATAACCGTAAATGTTCTATTAATGTGCTATGAAATCTTTCAATGGGTCCGTTTGATTGAGGTGATTGAGTAGCTGTATAATGTAGTTGGATTCTGTGTAATTTTAATAAATCGGATAATAATGAGTTTCTAAATTCTAAACCGTTATCTGTTATTATTTGTTTTGGTAACCCGTGATGAGAAAAATGAGAAATTAATTTATTAACGACTTCAGTTGCTTGACCATTTTTTAATTTATAAACTTGCGCAAATTTTGAAAAGGAGTCGATTAGAGTTAATATATTTTTTGTTTTCTAGTGTGATTGTATCCATGTGAACTATTTCAAATGGTTTAGATGGTGTTTGAGTAACGTTATATTGGAGTTTTAAAGGATTCCGATCATATTTTGATACCGTACAAATTTCGCAATTATTAATTTGAATTCGAATTAAGTTTTTCATATTAGGCCAATAATACAATCTTTTTATTCGATTAAATGTTTCCTCCGAACCGCGGTGGTTTGTTTTGCCAATGTGGTAATCATTTATTAAACTATTTTGTTCATCAGGATCTTGAATATCGATTAATCTACTTGTAGTTTTTACAAAATTTAATTCCGAATGTTTAAAATATTTTACCATGGTTTCATAAAATTGGGTATAAAAATCAGTTTCAAAGAATAAATAATATTTAACTTTTGGTTCAACGAATTCTTTAATTAATTTTATTATATCTTGTTCGAAATTTTCCTTTGATATCTGAGCGATAATTCTGTTTTTAGTATTATTAAACAGTTTTTCGATTTTGGGTTTCGCGGGATTAATATCAACTAAATTTAAAATAATCTGATTTTTTCCTAAATTTACTGGAGAGTCTGCTATTGGTATTTCGATTATTGTATTTCCTAAAGTATTAGAGTGAACGGAATTTGTTTCAGATTCTTCTGTTATATTATCTAAATTTTCATTTTCATCAAAATTTACGATAAGAGATGCATTTTCCGATGTTTCATTTTCGCGGTAAAATTGTTCTATTAAATCATTAATAATAGTATCAGGGTCTTCAGATTCTGTTAAATTAATTTCTACTCGCGATAGTGCGTCAGCGACTTTGTTTTCATGACCTTTCTTATATTTTATTTCAAAATTAAATTCTTCGAGTTTTAGTTTCCAACGATATAATTTTGAGTTTGGATCTTTTAATGATTGTAACCACTGAAGTGGTTTGTGATCCGTTTGAATGATAAATTTTCTGCCATAAAGATATGGTCGGAAATATTTGGTAGCCCAAACAATAGCTAGAAGTTCGCGTTCAATAGTGGACAGTTTTGATTCACTTTCGTTTAAAGTACGGCTCGCGTAAGCTATCGGAAGATCTCGTCCTCCGTGCGTCTGTGACAATACAGCGCCCAAGGCTACGTTTGATGCATCTGTCGTTAAACAAAATGTTTTGTTGAAGTCCGGATATTGCAGGATGGGATTATTAATCAAAATATTTTTACTGGTTTCAAAACTATCTAAATAATTTTTATCCGCGATGTTAATTTTCGATCCTTTTTTTAAACATTGGGTCAAAGGTTTTGTGAGGTGTGCAAAATTTGGAATAAAACGGCGATAATATCCTAGTAGTCCAAGGAAAGCTTTAATTTGTTTAGTAGTCTTCGGTATGGGATAATTTTTTATAGCAAGGATTTTATTAGGGTTTGGTTTTACTCCGTTTGATGTGACGAGATGTCCTAAATATTCTATTTCCTTTTTTAGAAATTCGGTTTTATCGGGCTGAATTTTTAAGTTAGATTCTCTTAGTTTTTTAAAAACTTGCTTTAAAATTGATAAATGCTCCTGAAGGGACGTACTGTAAATTATTATATCATCTAAATAGGCAACACAATTTGGAACGCCCATGAGTATGTTGTTAATCACTCTCATAAATGTTGGTGGACTATTTTTTAATCCAAAAGGTAACCTTAGGAACTCGTAATGACCGTTTACGGTTGAGAATGCTGTTTTAGGGATACTCTCTTCATCCAATAAAATTTGATGAAACGAACTTGTTAGGTCGATTGTTGAAAAGTAACTGCTTTTGCCTAATTTATCCAGCAGTTCGGTTATATGCGGAATAGGATACTTATCATCGACCGTTTTCTCATTTAATTTCCTATAATCAATTACTATTCTCCACTTTTGTATTCCCGATTGGTCTAATTTTTTTGGAACTACCCAAATTGGACTATTGTAAGGTGAAAAAGAAGGGCGAATGATTTGTTGCTCTAGCATTTCGTCAATTTGTCTTTTCACTTCGTTTTGAAATATTTGAGGATATCGGTAATTTTTAGTATAGACTGGGATCTCGTCTTTAGTTAGGATTTTATGTTTGATTTGCGTATTTGCAGTTAGTGGAGTACCTTTTAAATAAAATAGATCAGAATATTGTTTTATTAAATTTTGAATTTCTTTTTTTTTTCTTCTTCGTTTAAATGGTCCGTGCGAATAAGATTTTTGACTTCATTGAAATCTGATTCTTTTGTTTTAATTAAATTTATATTATGAGATTCGTTATTTTTAAAAATTCTGATTGGTTTCACAAGGATTGGGGTTTTAATAGTTAATCTAAATGACCGATCCGAATTATTTTTTACCGTACATATAGCTTCGTTATTTTTAATTGAAATTAAACCTTCATGAATTTTAAGACAATTATTGAAATCGGTATGAGGAATGATTCCTTCTCCATTTGAGATATTTTTGATTGGAATTTTGATTACGGTTTCAGAATCGTTGTTTAAGATGTAAGTATATTCAGATTGAGGGGGTCTGTTGTCATAATGAATTGTTAAATTGCCAAAAGGTGTGATTAGTATATCATTTACTAAATCAATTTTCGCACCTAATAATTTAAGACTGTCTGTTCCAAACAATAAATCGAATTTAGGATGGAAGTCAAAAATGCCAAATTTCAGGGAGTTTTGGTGTTGGGAAATAATTTAGATGAATCTACATTAGCGTTAAAATTTTGTATAGAAGAACCGTGCGCGCTAGTAAGTTTAAATGGTTCGTGAGTAATGTTATTAAAAAAATATTTATTTGCTACAAGGACGGATACAAGCGATTTTGTGCACGCAGTGTCTATTAGAATTTTTAAGTTTGACTTTGGTGGAATTATATATGGAAGAGCACTAAAACGGGTTAAATTAAATAGGTCTATTACGTCCATGGTTCCTGTGCTAGGCTGGGATCTAAAAAATTACTTTGATCACTATCCAGATTATTTTGATCAGTGTATTGTTGATTTTCTTGATGATCGTCTGGAAATGATACAGTGGGATAGTCGGGTGGTTGAGCATTTGGTAATTCAGTAATTTGGGATTCACTTACGGACTGTTCCGAGTTTAGATTATGAAGTTCTTCAATTTCTAGGTTTGGGTTTTTCCGAACTGGGGTATTGAGAAAAGATTTAAATTTTACACTTTGATCAGGTTGTCTCTGATATCTGGAATTACTTCTATAATTACTATTGACACTCATAGGGGTTGACTGATTAGGTTGTTGGGGTCTATATTGATGATATTGGTGTGGTATATATTGATTAGGTTGTTGGGGTCTATATTGATTAGGTTGTTGGGGTCTATACTGATTAGGTTGTTGGGGTCTATACTGATTTGAGATTACATTTTTAGCAGGTTGAATTGCTTTGTACTGGTTTACTGGGAAATAGTTTATAAATTGTTGGCGATTTTTGTGTATTGGTTTGTTATGGTTTTGGTGTGGGCGATAAGTGTCGATGACAAATTGAAAATCGTTCGTTAGCATGTTTATTGCCTGATTTAGGTCTATCGGATTTTTGGTTCTCATGAAAGAGCCAAGCGGTTCTTTCAGTCCTTTTAACAAAACTCTTAGTGCTAATTTTTCGATATATTTCGTGAGGACTAACGCCTCCATCGGCATTTCGCTCCTTAAATAACTAATTTGCAACTGTAATGTTTTTTGTATTTTATTATAAAATTCGAAAGGGGTTTCGTTGCCTTGTTTCATTCCCGCCATTTCAATATTTAGAGTGTACGCGTCGCGTTTGTCGGCGTACCCTTGTTTTAACGCATTTTTAATATCGTCCCAGGTATTGATATATTTACTATTAACCATGTCGGCGGCAGCTCCTTTAATTTTAGCACGAATTGATCCTATTAAATAATCGTTTTGGAAATCGGCAGTATTTTCGTGATTATAAAATTTGTTTATTAATTTATCAGAAATTTCTAGAAATCGCGTTAGTGACATAGGGTCACCATGGAAATCAGGTATCATCTCTAGATACTCTTTCTTTAATGTGGGAGGTGCCATTTTTATAAAATATTTAATATAACAACAAAAAATAAAATGAGATAGTATGCAATGAAATTAAAATAATATGAAATGAAAATTAAATTTATCCTTAATATACAGTAACTTAATATTTAACTTAATATTAAATAAAAAATTATATTTTAAATAACAAAATATTTCTTTATAGTTATAGTAATGAAATCATAACCTTTTCTTTAAAAATAGAATAGATTTTATTCAAAATTATTAAATTGAAAAAAAATAAAAAAAAAGTTTAATATTGAGATAATATCTCTTAAATAAAAAAAAAAATCACTTACACTAAGATGACTTCGATAGTCAGATCCATGCCAGTTTAACGTCTCGTCTTCCTCTGAATGGACTCGTCAGCAAACAGTTGATACTGATCCTTGATATGCCCTCAAGTTTGACGAGGTCCTACCGACTGCGCCAGTTATCTTCAATTTAAAAGTAAAGACTTTTTTAAAAAAGAAGTTTATTCAATAAAAGTTACAATATCAGAAAGAAGAGTGGCGTGGAGACGGCTCTGGATGTACTGAGAGAGAATTACAAAATTTCTTGAGGTTTATAAAGGGTTACAATGGCTTCTTCTAGGAAGCTTTATGCTAACATTACAGTTCACAGGAGAGCAAGTTCCCACGAGGGGTTTCTAAGAAATAGATTACAATGGTTAGGAGTCAAAGCTTAAAATATAATAAATATCTAATATATATATATATATAAAAAAAATATATAGTGTAACTTTTTTTACTTATTTATTTATATATATTTATATATATACCTATATATTATATATTTCATATAACGGTTTTTAACAATTTTGAATCCGAGAATGGGATGGTTGGAAGACTTGAAACAATTCGAAGCCAGAAGATAGAAGAACGTTACTGCTTGGGGGGCAGTAGCGCTATAAATAAATAAATTAATAAAAGCAGTGCTGATGTGTTGAAAATTTTGTATGTTTTAGAAGTGAAGATCAATATTTAGCATTCGAAACTAGTGTTCTATTAATATAATTCCAATAGAAGTGGCAATCAATTTATTAATCTTAATTGTATTGATTCAATACCATCATAGTGTACTTCAAGTAACACTGGAAAAGATTTTGTTAGATTTACGAGTGATTCAAAATATGACTTATTAATATTTGTTTGGTTATCGCATTGAATTCATTCATAATATAGTAGACCTGTCTCTTTCGGCCAAAATACTTCGATATGTCGATATATTATGCATCTCGATGTGGCTAGCCGATTGTTTGCACAGACAACCAAACCTGACACCGCATGTCACGATAGAATTTCGACTGGACGAGACAACCTACAATCATGCGAATTCATTAGCATCGATTAGATCGATTGTAGACAAACGTAATTTTAGCAGAAATGACCTATCGATTAGCGGTGTGGTCTTCTAGAAACATTATTTATAAGTCAAGACTAATTTTCTTTCTTTGTTAAACATCGTTTCGTAAACAGTTAAGTATTTGGCCTGTTATTAAGTATTTCTAAGAAACGGTAATTCTTATTATTTTCCATAAGTCTGTCATTCTTGATTATGATGATTTTTGAAGGCATAAGGATATCCTTGGGCTCTCTTACCCGGCTAAAAAAATTCTATGCTTAGAAAATTGATTAAATTGTTTTATTTTTTAAAAGGCACACACCAGACTTAAAAACCAACAAACTGCTAGCTCCCAATTAATTACATAAGACTTATCTACATAACAGTAATCAGACCTATTCGGACATACGGAGTTAAGCTTTGGGGCTCCACTAAACGTTGCAATTATTCTCGTATCCAATCTTTATAATCCGAAATCCTTTTTAAAATCCTCAATACTCCTTACTATGTCACAAACAAACTTATCCATAAAGATCTTAATGTTCCATATGTTGCTGATTTGGCCTAAACCAGATACCTATCCTTTTATAGTAACTCCACCTCAAATCCACTATTCTCCCAACTTGCATCATACATTCCTATTTATTCCCCAAGGATTCTGAAAAGAAGAATGCCAAGAGACCTAATGTAGAACTATTGAAGTGATAATTCTGAGTTATTCTTTACATGTTATTGGCATGTCATTGTAATCATTTTCCTCAAATTTTCTTGTTGTATATAATGTATATAGTGGTACATATCAATAAAAAACACACGCTTTTATAGCAAATTTAACTAAAAAGCTAAGTGTGATAAACAATTTGCTGCAGTCAGGCCTTTTAATATTTAGAGTTGGAGGTATGGAGCTAATTTCACTGTACTATTCGTGATTCGTTTGCCATTTTTACCACAGTTTATCCAAAATCAACCAACAATTTTTTACTTTTCAACATATCTCAGAGTTGGAATGGGCAAATTTTTACTTTAGAAATCCTATCTTGCACAAAATGTAATGATCTTCAACTTTTAGTATATAACATTTTATTTATTGGATCAGACATTTATGCGATGTTTTACAATCGATTGTGGCTCAATGCCTGAATCTTATTGAGCTTAAGAGATATCTTTAGGCGTAACATTTAATAAACTTTATTTTTTTTAATAAAATATTTTTCGATTGAAAGCATTTTTCTATTAGTTTTTTTTTTAATCTGAAAAAAGTTCGATGAAAGATTCCGTTACATTTAGATGAAGTTAATAAAAGCGTATTAATAAATTTTAAAAGGACCCTTACTCTCTCTTCCCGTTTAATCCTGTTCAAAGGACACTAAAAGACATTATTTACAGATTAGGATTGATGAATTAAATGCCACTTCTATTGAGATTATTTTTATTTGATTCGAAGGTGAGTGCCTATGCTTGATTTCTTGTCTTATCTTTTTAAAAACCTTAGTATATTTAATCTATGTAACATAGTACTGATGTGTTGAAAATTTTATTGTATGTTTTAGAACTGAAGATGAATGTTTAGCATTCGAAACTAGTTTTCAAATAAAATAATCTCAATAGAAGTGGCATTTAATTCATCAATCCTAATTGTATTGATCCTTCTATATCATCATGCGTACCTCAAGTGATTATTTACAGATCTGTCAGGATCTAATGATTTTTAATAAGAATATACAACAGGGTTGCTAATGATTATCAGAAGAAGATCAGAAATGCTATCAGGAGAAAGAAAAAACAAGTGCAGAGTATATTCCCCGTATACTTAATTAATATTTAAAATATTGCTGCCTAACATTTTTGGGTTGCTATACTCACAGCAGAGTGATCTGTCTGATTAAAGATAACCATATACTAATTACAATAATATGCAGACGTTTAGAGCTACTTTGCAGGTCTTCTTTAGGGAGACTTTGAACCCGTGTCTTAAATATTAAGATGCTAAACTACTTGATACTTTGACACACTCGGCCTCCACGGTCTCAATAATAAACTTGTCCTAATACATATAAGTATTGTTTAATACTCTTTTTCAACGAAACATCTCTTTACAAAGGACAAATCCTTTTAACCTGTGAACGCCAGTAATAAAAAGTTTTCCTATATTTTTAATTACCTAATGCAATATACAGATGATTATTAAATAAAAAACATAAACATTAATTCATATAGTAATAAATTAATCTTAAAAAAAAAAATACTGAATAATATTTTATAATATCTACAAACCTCATCATGTCTCAGGTATGATTTAAATTTACTTCTGTGATAAAGTTAGATAGCATTATCTGAATAACGTAAGAAGAACAATCAAACAATAAAGTTATATCAAGACAATGTCAAATGGGTTTGAACTTATACTTGCAGGATTAGCAGAGCGTTAGCTATCTTGAATCTTGAAGTTTATTTAATCTTGATTCACCTCTTATCTTGACTTGGTTTGTCTTGTAAATTACATTTCCACAAAAATTGTGTTTAAAAAAGCCAAGAAATTATTTTATTAATAATTCGCATTTATAAAAAAATCAACTGGGTAAAAAAAAAAAAGTTATCTACTATTCTAGCTTTAGTCTAGTCAACGAGTGCTGAAATATGCATTATTTTTTTACAATTATCGATTATATCTCGAAAATGGTGGACTCTAGAAAAATATGCTACAAATCAAAATTAAAGCTAACTGAATTTCCTAAAAATTTAGTTATATACATATTCGTCGAAATTCCAACGGTTTTAGATATATACGTTATTAATAATAGATAATTTTAGAAAAAAAAATAAAAAAATTACCTCACTTTTTGTTAAACATTTGCTTTAAATACCAAAAACCTATACATGAAATCAAAGTAAATTTTATGTTCTACAATTTTGATTCTGACGTTTTTTCTGAGAAACGATTGTGGAAGGCACTAAAAGCAAAAGTTTGACCAAAAGTGAGGCAACATTTGTTTTTTCCCGAAACAACAAATATCTCGTAAATGGTTAGAATTACGACAAATTTATATAAAATCAATTTTATACGAAATTTAATTAGCTTTAAATTTTATTTAAAACATATCTTTCAAAAGTCAACCGTTTTCGAGATATAATTGAAAAAACTAAAAACTTGAACTTTTCCCCTCCCCCATTGTTAACTCACCCCCCAGGGGCGGGGACTTTTAGTATGGTTACCTTCTAACTCATTCACTCTACTATTAAAAATCGATAATTTAAGAAATAAAAAATGTGTCATTTACTTTTTTTTGATCATTTGCTACAAAATACCAGAAACGTAGATTTTGAAATTAAAGTAAATTTAATGCTCCACAACTTTGATTTATAAATTTTTTCTGAGAAACAATCGTGGAAAGGTACTATTTAATAACGATTAATACTATCTAATAATTCAAAAAACGGTTAGAATCACGACAAATTCATATAGAATCAATATTATAGGAAATTTAGTAGTTTAGCTTTAATGTTTTATTTGACACATATTTTCTAGAGTCAATTGTTTTCGAGGGACAACCAAAAAAAACAAAAGAATTTAACTTCTCCCCTCCCCACACCCGTTAGCTCACCCCCCAGGAGCGGGTACTTTTAGTATGGTTTACCTTCTAACTATTCCTAACGAAGCTGTGAAGACAAACATTAGATCGCACATTCCATGCACTCTGCGTTCCCTCATTTCAGAACTCTTTGGCTGGACTACTTAATTAATGGCACAAGTTTATTTTATCTTTTAAGGTTCCATAACCTAAAAAATACAAAAATAATTTTGAAATATAAGCGCATGATACATCTAGCTAAAGCTATTTTCCAACATTTGCATTTTAGCCGTTTAATGTTGAGAACTTAAATTATAGTTAGATCCACTTTACTGCTTTGTTCAACTTGGCTCCAATAAGTTCAAAGTCCATTACTTCCAGTTATAGAATAATCGAGCCCAACAGAACATTACTAACTATTAACTAGAAGTAGTTTGTTTTCAGTTTACGGAGTACAATAGAAACTAGTTTGAACTAAAACTAATAAAATAAACAGTCTGCGAATTCCTTGTTCCATCGTGAAAACAAAGTTGTAAATTTTTTAACATTTTGTTGTTTTGACCCACATATAAATTTATTTCTCTAGCTTTATAAAAAGCTATTTTTTTTACCCTAAACATAAGGTAGTAATATGCTTGAAATATCTTTGGGTTTCATGATACTTTTTTCGGTACCAAATTGAAGTTAAAAATCTAAATGTTTTTTTGATTTTCCAATTTTTTAATAGGTTTTTTGTAGCTGAGAAATAGAAAACTGATGCTCTCCTCTTTCCAGCGGTACCAACCAATGAATTTCATAACAAGTAATGCCGATTGAAAGGAAAGTAACCATAATCGGTTTAAAACATTATATTTATCCTCGAAAAGAGTGAAAAAATTATATACTTTGTTTTTTATTGAATAAAACGTTCTTCACTATTGTTCAGGGTGCTGAATTAAAATCTGACGTAAATTTTTTTTTGCCAAAAATCTATAGAGGTAGTTTGCATGAAAATTTAATCATTTTTTTTTTTAGTTTTTTAAACTAAACTAAAATTATGGAGCGGGTGGATTTTTCCGCAATCAAAAACTAAATATCTTGGTGCAAGAATAATTTCGATATCGTTTTTTAAACTTAAGATATAAAATAAATTGAGTTTTAATGCTATTTTTTTTCTGGGCTTCTAGGGCCCATTGGTCGAAACGGCAAAATAGGTGTATAATACTTTTTGACCAAAACCTCCAAAGAAATTGCCAAACAAGATCCGTGAGAGACTAAGTGTCCTCTCCCCTTCTTAGTATGACCTAAGCCCTAACAAACAAGGAATTAAAAAAAATATCTCAGTTTAGTTCAAGAATCCAAGCAAGAAAACATGGTACATGTTTTTTGGATTTGCATTCGGGTAGACTCAGTATGTACAATCATTTTTAGGTTATAGCTAATATAGGTTTATGATAACTAAAGTAGGTAATGTAGTTCTTACTGCTGAGGTTGCTATTACCTGCAAACACCGTATTATACAAGAATCACTAACTGTTGTAGTGGAATATTTGGTAGTAATGAGTCACATAGGATGATATTAATCATATATCATATATATATATATATATAATTAAGATAATTCTTATCAATAATAATATTATTTAGTAATATTAATAAGTAGCAATAAAATAATTGTTAGTAGAGTTAACGGACGGGCGTTTCACTTTTGGAACCGAGTCAGTTCCCGTAAAACATGTTACATGTTTAAAAGATTTTTCGAAAAATCTTATTTATAATCGAATTTTTTATACCTAGACCTAAACCATCTGAGTTATTCTAGATGTTGAAATAATCCGAGAGGTAGGAAGGAACGTCAAGCTCCACATCTTCAAGTCGGTGTACATGCCGATATTACTATACGGAGCTGAAAGCTGGATACTCACGGAGAAGCAGGCAAGCCGAGTTACCCGCTGCTGAGATGAAGTACCTACGAAGAGTCGCAGGCAAGACAAGAAGAGAGTGCGTCCGCAACGAAAAAAATAAGGCAGGAGCTAAATATGATCCCCCTCAAGGATACCCTAGAAATCAGACAGTTGAGATGGTTCGGGCACGTGGTGCGTATGAACAAAAACAAAAAAAAAAAAGGACCATCTAGACCCACTGAAGACGATGGAATATGTGCCGGAAGGGAAAAGGCCGCGACGACGACCCAGGAGGACTTATCTCCAATACATCGAACTCCTAACCAGAAAAGAGGAAAGACCCTGGAACAAACTAAAACAATGGCGAGGGACCGCGACAATTCAAATCCTGGCTGGAAGCTCCCCTACGCCGAGAGGCACCATAGGGAGAAGTGAAAGAAGAAGAAGAAGAAAGAAGAAGAAATAATTCAATGATATATGACCATAAATCTGCAATGACCTAAGGCAGAAATAAATTAATGAAGAACTAACAGTTGTTTTCGTTATGGCTTTTTCGAATCATACCAAAAAAAAAAAAAAAAAAAAAAAAAAAAAAAAAAAAAAAAAAAAAAAAGCCATAATTTCATAACAGGAAGTAAACGGATATCAATTAAGATTACAACTCTGTCACAGCAATTAAGATCGGTCCGGGGTTATAAAAATAAAAGGAGGAGGAAAAAAATATGGGCTTTGATAAAAATCAAGAGCCCAGGGGAGACAATTTAAGGGCGGGCAGGATCCCGGCTCTGATAAGAAAACACTTTCGGCCGCTAACTGATAAAAAGTATTCCAACAGGATTAGGTTTTCGCTTCAATATATTTCCTCCAAGAAGTACTTTATTCTCTATCTTCAACTATACATATTTTACGAACTTTTCTAACTATTTATTGAAATTTACAACTGTATATACACATATACAATAAGTAAATTTGAGGAAATAATTACAATGACCAGTCAAATAACATGTAAAGAACCACTCACTAGTAGCACTTCAATAAAAAAATTCTATATATGGTCTCTCGGCCATCTTTCAGACGCCTCGGAGGAATATCAAAAATGGGAGAGTTGAGAGAATAGTGAATTTGAATGGTTATGGAGATTACTATAAAAGGAAAGGTATCTGGTTTGGACTAAATCAGCAACATATAAACATTAAGGTCTTTATGGATAAGTTTATTAGTGACAAAGTAAGGAGCATTAAGGGTTAGAGACGAGATGCATTGGAAGGTTTAGTGGAGCCCAAAAGGTCAACTCTATAAGTCCTAATTGGTCTAAGCCTTTTGTAATCAATCGGAAAGTTTTTTCTAGTAATATTGAATTCGAAAACGACGAGCAGTTTTCTGTTGTTTTAGTCTTGTATATGGGTCATTCTCATAGAGAGGGGCAGAAGTGGTGTCCAGTACATTTGTAGCTCCCCATTTATGATTTTGGATCTGATATTTTTTTTAAATTGTAGTGTATCACTTTATGTAAAAGTGGAATTTTTCTTTTCTCGATCAAATTTTTTTTTTTGTGTAGAAAAATTGTAAAATTTGACCAATTGTCATGGCCCTGTCCTGTCCGGGCACGATATTCCCAACTTCAAGCTTCGGTAGGGGGTCTATCTCTACAGAAGTGATTATTCAATCCTAGATCATAATATTGCTGGAGATTGAGAGGTGATTGTCTAAAATGGGTTATAAGAGTGTCCATGCCATCGACGTCATGGCCCTGTCCGATTTTATTTCTCAAATTTTCTCGTAAACGCGTGTGTCAGCCAGCTTTGTTTTCCCGCCTTAATTTTCCACGCCATTATTATCTTGTTGCATCAGCCATTAACTAGTCCTTGGAGTACAGTGGGAACACTCAGAGAAGAACAACATCGGCAAAGTCGTGAGTGTCCAAACAACCACTGTCAAGCTCCTGGCTTCAATAAAAACTTAAGTATTCAAACCTGTCTTTTCTTATTGCTCAATACTTGTTCACGGCGTGGAACAGTTTTTCTATTTCCATAAATATTATAGAAAAAACGTTGCAACAAAACAAAATATTTTAGAATATTAATATTCGTCATGGCCCTGTCCATCATGGCTCTGTCTCATCTGTAAAATTGAGGACAGGATCATGACGGTATCCAAACGTTTTTATCATTTTTACTAAATAAAAACTACATTTGAAGTTGTATTAGTACATTTACACTTTAAAATAAATAAATATAAATTACTGTGTGCCGGAATCACAATAAGTCCGCTCATTAAATATAAATAAATTCATACAAACTTAAAGCGGCAATCTGCAGGTGACACGCTTTGATTTTCTTTCACGTTTGTTGTGATACCCTTTTTTATTTTTAAAATATTTAGTCAATATTTTAAGTCAATTTTCAACAATTCTGGTCAAAATAAATACTAATCATTTATTACTTTTCTTTGTTTTTCATCATATAAATGATGTAGCTACATATTTTTTGTATGATCTAGATATTAAAAACATTTTGTGAAAACTCGATTACTGTTTATTTTTTGAACCTATCACCTGCAGAGAGATTAAAATAATTATATTACAGAAGACAGCCAAGATGATCGTGAAGAAAAAGGCATGACATAGAAGCATCATGAAACAGGAGAGTCAGTCATGTCCCTGTCGATGTGCCTTCTCATTTATTTTTTTCTTGATAAATTAAAGCGGTGTTGTTTGGAAGGGCATTGAATTTTAATCAAAGCTTGTAAGAGAGCATCCTAATTTTTTTTCAACTTGATTGGAATACTTCTAAATTTCTGAAATCTTGAACCCTAAAATGCCGCTTTCTGTGAGAATGACCCATATGGATTTCAAGTTATACATTTGTCCATTTGGAGTTCTAGGTGGAAAGCAATGTTGTTGTGTTACACTTTAACACATTAGGGAAGAGGTAATAAGAAAACATCAATATAAAAACACAAATCTATGTTGAAACTTATGCTAACTACTCTTTCACCTTTTTTATATTTTAGAAGACGACATATCAGTATAACACAGTAAAAAATACAATCCAAGTTGAAACAATAGAAATAGAAGGTAACATGTGTGGTTATAGGAATGAGCTGTCGATAAATGAGAAAATTGAAGTGAAGCATCGGAATTGATCTGGAAAAGTAATTAGTAGTCGTTTCCGATCATTTTTTCTTAATTTAATATTTCATGCTTGAAATGTAAACTTAATTAATAGTAAATTTAATAAATTTTATCAATAAACCGTTTTTGGTAATTAATTCATCTAAAAAACAAGATTTTTGTGTTACTTGCGAAGAGGTGGCTTTCTCCTTTTAACAGTTACTTTTCGGTAACCGATTACTGTTTTACTGGCGCGCATCCTTGCGGTAGCTATTCGAAAGAAAAACATCCAAATTCCCCCCCCCCTTTAAGTAAGAGATCCTCAGATTCTATTCTAGATCCAAATATAAATTACACTACATACTTTTGTAAATTGTTCTTCAATATTTAAAATTTTATTTTATTAACAAAATATAAAATTGTAAAATTATAGGAAAAAATGGCCACAAACAAATGAAATAAAAGTGTTTAAATTATTATTTTTTTAAAAAGTCTCTAGATGAAACAAATAATTTATAATAAAATTAAAATAGTAAAAAGCCTGAGAAGACATGAATGGAAAGATGTGAGAATGATTTAATTGAAAACTAATATATTGCGTTATTTATAGTTGAATAATATTTTGTCGTGGATAGTAGAAAACTACAAGAAGTATTCAACAAAGGTGACTGGATAAATAATACACATATGTGTATAAGATAATATATTGTATGTATAAAAGTGATATAGAATAATAAATGAACACTGTTTGGTTCCTTTTGTTAAACAGGTGGGCCGTAGTGAAGAGCGGTGAGGGAATTTTAAAGGCTGAAAAACATCGGGGTTAACTTAGTGTATGGTGCTAAAGGGAAAATTGAGTTCTAATTTCGAATTCTACCGGTAGAATGTGCGCCGGTAATAATGTAACTGGTTATCGAAATGTAACTGTTAAATGGAGCAAGCTACCTCTCCGCAAGGAATACTTATTTTTTTAAATATTGGTAGGTTTTTTCTGATTATAATTGATTATTTTCTATAAATAAAAATCCAGAGGCTTGATAATAACTAAAATCCTATTAATAAATCCACCGATGACAAGTTTGAAGTATCAACTAGATAAGAAATGTAGCTAAAGAAATATTATTTCTATAAGGTATGCAAGAAAAAAAAACACGAGTGAATACGCAGTGACTACAAAGAACACGCATCCCATTCCAGATATTGTATTTTATTCCCAGGACGTAGGACGTAACTTCCCCTTAGAATTTTATTTTGTCAACTACTAAGGAGAGATGTAGGAAGATGGCAGCAACTTTTTTCTTTTGAAGGCGGAATATCATTAAGGAAGTAAAACATGTTCCTTCGGTATACATTCAAAGGAGATATTCTTATATCATTTCCTGTTTTAGGGGAAGCCATAGAGCTTTAGGGAACTTAATAAGCTATGTAACCCTGAAATATCTACTATTCTTTTTCAGATTAATAATATAATGATATAATGTAGTGATATACCAAAACAAGTGACGAGTCGGTATCAAAATATTAAGATACTCGATAGTAATACTTTGGTTTTAAAATTGCTATTAACAAAAATAATCTATATATGAACTAAAAAAGGAAAAGAAATCAATAAAACATAATAATTTTTCAAGAAATAAATTGGTAAGTAGTGTTTATCATCTTAAACATTAAATATATAAGTTTATAATCTTTACTCTTGAATAACAAAAATCCTCTAGCAATGACAAAATAAGTTCTATTTCTTACTTTTCTATTCTGTCCAGTCAATTAGTGCTGAAATTATGGGTGTAGAGTAGATATAATATGCGATAATATTTGATACCAGAGCTTTTTTAGGAGTTAGAAGGTAAACATACTAAAAGTTCTCGGCCCTGTGGGGGGTGAGTTTACAGTGGGGAAAGGGATAAGGACTTATTTTTGGGCTTTTCGATTATATCTTGAAAACGGTGGACTCTAGAAAAATATGTTATGTATAAAACTTACAGCTAATTAAATTTCCTATAAAATTGTTTTGATACATATTTGACGAACGTTCAACGTGTTTCGAGATATACGTTATTAAAAATCGATAATTTTCGAAAAAAAATTTTACCTCACTTTTTGTCAAACATTTTCTTCAAGCGCCAGAAACGTACATATGAAATTAAAGTAGATTTAATGCTCCACAACTTTGATTTTTAAATTTTTTCTGATAAACGATTGTGGAAGGCACTACAAGGAAATGTTTGACAAGAAGTGAGGTAAAAAAAATTTGTTTGCGAAATTTATGGATTGTCGATAATGTATATCTCGAAAACCGTTGTAATTTCGACAATTTGTATAAAACCAATTTTATATGAAATTTAATAAGGTTTAACTTTTATTTAAAAATTATTTTTCTGGAGTCCATTCTTTTCGAGATATAATCGAAAAACCCCAAAATGTGACCTTCTCCCTTCCCCCCTACTGTTAGCTCACGGGGACTTTTAGTATGTTTATCTTCTAATAACTTCTAACGTAGCCCTGAGGTAAAAAATAATCGAATATTTCGTGCAAATATGTTCATTGGCTGGACTGATAAGCAAATACATATTTTAAAAAATATTATCTTAGGTTTGCATTCGCATCACAAAAGTAATCAAAAGAATATTATAAATTCTGTACCAAATGCACTTAACCAACTATGGTGCCACAGATATATCTGTAGTTGTGAGGAACCAGATATTATTGTTTTATTTATGTATTTTTTTTAGTAAATGCGATATTTTTAAATATATCATAATTCCGATATCTTATATCCCTTGAAACTCCCACGACAACTCAGCTATTACTGCATTTATGATTTAATGTTCTGAGCTCGGTTCGATTCCGATAAAATATTAAGAAAGAACCTTTCTCAGAAATATTTACTGTAAACAGGAGATAAGTGAACGGAACAAATAAATAAAAACCTATATTCTTCTTCCACGAAGCAGAAGATCGGTAGCAGCCGGAGAAAATACTGTCACAAGAAATGAATTATTGGAGGTGGTGTGGCTGTTGTGTTTGGAATGGGCTACATCCGATCTGAAGGAAAAGGGGAAGCGGGCAAAACAAGGGGAAACAATTCGCCACTGCCCGAAACGGGAAATTGGACGGTGATGAGAATATCGAAGAACAGATGGTCTCAAAGATTATAGCGGCAGTGAATCGAGAGAAAAAAAAAATGATAAATCATTTATATATATAAAATACTTTTTATGTTTTTTTATCAAAGAAACTGTAGTGCAATATATATCTATGTCTGTACTATTAGATGATTAATAAGGTTCTTGAGGTTCAGTCAATAAACTAACAACTTATTTTGGCGACGTTTCGAGACAATGTTGTTCTCCTAATCAAGCCCTACAGTGATAAAACAGGTTATAATAAAATTATATAAGTTATACAAGTTATTTCAAATCATATATTTAGCTACAATATAAATATATAAAAGCATGCGTTAAAATATTTAACTACATATAATTACAAAATATAGATGAGTATGAAACTACTTACAATGTTACTGGTAGATATGCTATTGGTATCTACTACTTAAGTATAACAATACTAGCACACAACTAGGGTTGCCATCTCCTAAAATACAAAAGCCGGACTTGGCGCTGTATTAAGCCGGACATTTGCCACAAAAGCCGGACATTATCTTAAAAGTCAAACATATCTTATATAAAGCCGAATGTACCTTTTTAAAGTTGAAATTAACTTCAATAATAAAAGAGTCTGTCAAGATAGTTACATATAATTTTTAATTAATCAAAACTCTATTACTTGAGGTACGCATGATGATATAGAAGGATCAATACAATTAGGATTGATGAATTAAATGCCACTTCTATTGAGATTATTTTATTTGAAAACTAGTTTCGAATGCTAAACATTCATCTTCAGTTCTAAAACATACAATAAAATTTTCAACACATCAGTACTATGTTACATAGATTATACGAGTATATACTAAAGTTTTTTAAAAAGATAAGACAAGAAATCAAGCATAGGCACTCACCTTCGAGGTAACTAAAACACTGAATTTGGGGGCAGGTAGGTTAAGTTTTAGATTTACAACGGGGTTTCCCTTATGACTCATTGGGTTTTTCCGTTCCTATGGGAAACAAATTTAAAATGGGGCTATTGGATATGTTAATCTGATCATTTAAACAAAAATCTGGATAGTCCCATTTTAAATTTGTTTCCATAGGAACGGAAAAAACCCAATGAGTCATAAGGGAAACCCCGTCGTAAATATAAAACTTAACCTATCTGCCCCCACTCTTTTACTTCTCACAAATTCAGTGTTTTAGTTACCTCGAAGGTGAGTGCCTATGCTTGATTTCTTGTCTTATCTTTTTAAAAAACTTTAGTATATATAATCTATGTAACATAGTACTGATGTGTTGAAAATTTTATTGTATGTTTTTAGAACTGAAGATGAATGTTCAGCATTCGAAACTAGTTTTCAAATAAAATAATCTCAATAGAAGTGGCATTTAATTCATCAATCCTAAAACTATATTACATAATTTATATTACAGTTTTAAGTTTTTAGTTATAGCATTAACCACTGGTTTATAGTCCTATCTTTAATCTTTTGATCTTTATGTATGACATTAAAATTAACAACTACTTGAAACATTTTCAGTATTCTATAGACTTCACTTATATAAAACAAAAACAAAAATAAATAAATTACATAAAATTGCATAATATGAACATCATCTGTTCAATTGTTTCTGTTTGCAATTTATGCGTTCCTTTGTCCATTGGGCAATAATTAAAGAGACAACTCTTTAAACGTTGACGTCATGGCATAGAATCGCAAAACAGTATTCTTCCAATTTTAGTAGTTCAGAATTAAATTCTTCATTATGAAATGATCTGAAATAAGTAGTCCATTTTTTATGTGCCAAAAGTTGTTTTAAAATCTTTATGAAATTCTGCCATTGGTCAAAAAGTTTACTAAATTAGTCAAAAAGGTAAGAGGAGTAGGAGTTTCCAAGATCTGAACACAGTCGCATTTCCGCCACGCCATAAGATTGCTACTTTCAACGAGAAGACGAAAAAGCCTAACAAATGCCGGACACGCAAATATTTGGCCGGACAAGGCCGTAAAAAGCCGGACAAATGGCAACCCTAAACACAACTGAACTTATGAAATTTCTGAAAAAAAACGTAAGGGATGGAAATTTCCAAAACTGGAAAAACCTGTATTCCCAGATACAGGTACAAAAAAGGATTTCCTTATTTCTGTGTAATATATAATTGGATAAATGATTTATATGGTGTAAATGTATATTATTGCTCTGAATGTATTAAATTGCAATAAGATGTGTTGAGATTAAGGACGTCTAATTTTTATTTATTGCGCGATTTTTTAATTTTTCTATGGTTATCATTTCTTTAATATTTCGTTTTTAAATTATTTTTTTCATGGTGAATAATTTTTGGGGAATCAAATTTGAAAGAATGTGGGGAAATTAAAAAAAAAGAAAAAAAAAAGCCACACATTACAGGCAAACAAAACATTCTTTTCACTCACAATCAGTTTTTTGCCTGGTGGCTGGATTTATAGTCTTGTTAATGAAACTTTTATAATTTAGTTAAGTTAAGAACTTTTTTTTTCTTTTAATATAAAGCAATCGGAAAAGACTGAGGATTAAAATCTATCTTTTAGCACCGTTTTTCTAAATTTTTGTGCAGCAAATGTAATTTCATACTTTCATTAATACAGGTTCAATTGAGATGGGAGTTTTATAAAACGGTTCTCAGGCGATTGTTTTTTAATTTTATTTATTTTACCACAAGCCACTGAGTAATAAAATAATTGACTATTTACCATATATATTTAGTAGATGCTATATGTATAAACGTGAACAGAACTAAACAAACGGGAAGGAATATAGAAGGTGTTAGTGGACGGCTAGGATGTGGTACACCTCTAGCTCTCCTCTGGCTATTAACTCTTTAAGTGAACTACCAATATCGGATTTCTACCCCAACACTCTTTCCTTCCCCCTTCTAGTTTAGCCCGATCGGTTCGATAAACTTGATAAAATCGTAACGCCCTAGTAACAAAAAAAAATCGCTCTATATTCAGTTTATAAATTCTAAAATATTGAAGAGACCTTTCGACAGGAGCTAGTAACAAATAAAAAAAAGTTTAAACGTTTATAATTTCAAAATATTCAGAAATTATTCAAGGAAGTCAGCTTTGGATCAGTAAATTATTTAAAAGTGTAGAATATTAACTAAATTGGCCGCCTATAAATTAATATCAATTTTATACAGTAAAACTTCATTACGAAGCTGCAATTTATAAAAAATCCTTAGTTATAAAGCTTTTCTTCCATCTCGGCCCTAGCTTCTAATTTTCTTAAAGAACTGTATTTATTTAGGCACCGACCACTTCGATCCTTACGCTTCAATCGAGTTTACATTTATCGATATCTCTTTCCTACAACCTTACATTCACTTCTACAGTTTCAACTTGGATTGTCTTGTTTTGTGTGTAAAGCTACGTTCTCACGGGGCGTGGCACGCTGATCCACGCATCATGGAGTTTCCGCCGTCTGAACGAGCTGGCGTGAGTTTGCCTCTGACGTCATCTATAGGGGAGTCCACGACCACTCACGCTCGGTATCAAACCTGTTTGATTATCAGGCGTGGACCACGCCATTCGAGAGAGTTAACAAGTGGTTTATTTAGAACAAAAATGTATAATATGTTGAAATATTCCAGGATCCGAACGATATTCCGCCATTGTTGTCCTTATAAGAACACTGTTTTATTAATATTAAAATATTTAATGGTTTTTAAGTTATCCGAAGGATATTCAGCCATTGTTGTCCTTAAGGATACTGTTTTAAAATATTTTTAATATTTAAAGATTTTAATATGGTAGAGGGATATTCCGCTATTGTTGTCCTTAAGGATTCTGTTTTATTAATATTCGATGGATTTTTTCTAGCGAGTATCCAGTTCCTGACCCAACAACGCTTTTTCTTCCGTTTTTTTATATCTTAACGTGACTCTCTCAATCTTTTTACCAACATATCAAAAACACTGAACTCGAAACTGCTTAACTTTCCTCCATGGTAGGTTTCAAGAGGCAATCTGAATCGTGGTCGTGTGAACTCTCCACAACTCTCGGCTAGTTCACTTTTCTTCCCCACTCCAGGCAAGCACCACGAACAGAAAAACGAAGGCGTGCCACGCTTTCGTCTATTTTGCCCCGTAGAATTCGGCGCTTTTACTCTTCGTCGTAAAACTAGTACTTCTTGTCCTACAGTATCCTTAAATGGTATACCTCTATTCCTTGTTGAACAGATCCGCTACCTGGGTCTGTATTTGGACAAACATCTCACTTAGAAACCACATACAAGACTAAAACGACAAGCCCCGTGAGAACGTAGCTGTATACTGATATATGTAGTCTTCTTAAATGTAAAAAGATGAAACAGAAGTTAACAAGATCAATTTCTACATGGATTTGGTATTTTATTTATTCATATTTGTTATAGCAATTTAAGTGAGAAATTACTTTTTGCCTTAAAGAGATACAAATTGTATTATTAATTCAATAAAACACATCGATCAAAAAGTGAACGCAAGAAATTATATCAGAAGTTTCATATTTTTTATTTCCTCTTCCCTCTGAGAAAATATATCCAGCATTAACATCATAACATTCAACACGGATTCTGGGTTTTATAAATTAAGAATTTGTTATTCCCACTTTTCTATCATCAGAAAGTTTCAACATTGATTTAGTGTTTTATTCAGGGTGTATCAAAAAGAATCATCCAATTTCATAAAATCATAACTATTCTGTTATTTGAGCTAAATGCGCCTAGAACGTACAGTTGGGAAAGAGGAAACTCTCAAGTTTTACATAGCTCCCGTTAGGTAGCAGCTTGAGTGAACGCCCACTTCAGTGCAACATGAAAGAGACTCGCTAAAATTTAATGTGTTTTGGGGGGTTTCACGGGAAAAGCTGTACGGTCCTTTTTATTTGCTGAGAACACTGTTACAGGAATAACATACCTCAATATGCTTGAGAATTATCTTTTCCTCCAATTGAACTTTGATTCGAACGACTTCATTTACCAACAGGATGGGGCACCACCACACTGGCATATGGCAGTCGTGACTGGTGGATCGGCTGCACTGGACAAAATGATGCATCCTTACAATTCTGGCCTCCAAGGTCACCAGACATTACTGTATGTGATTTTTTTTTTTTGGTGGGGCTTTATCAAAGACTGTTTATGTGTCTCTACTACCAACAATAATGGTAACCTGAGAAGTCGCATAACAGCAGCAGTGACATCAGTAACTCAGGACATGCTTGCTAGAGAGTGGGACGAATTTAAATACCGCATAGAAATATGCCGTGCATCTACAGGTGAATATACGAATTACCTTTAAAGTTATGAAAAAAAAAACTTGTGTTTCCCTTTCAGACAAAAAAAATCAGTAATTGTATATGTTTATTAGTTTTAATAGTTTCTCTCTCTTTACCCAATCTGCAGGTGTACCTCAAGGAAGTATCCTAGATCCAATCCTCTACACGGTGTATACAGCTGACACCCCGACTCATCATAGCAACATCCTCACCACGTATGCTGATCACACTTGTTTGTTATCAGTAAACAATGATCCGTTTATTGCCTCCCAGACATTTTAAAACGCTTGTATCCATCCTAGATTCCCATCATGTAATCCCAGATTACCAGTCTGGATTCCGAACATCACACTCCACAAACCAGAAATGCCATCGTGTGGTGGACGTTGTCCTCTTCGCATTATACGCAAGAGCGCGGAATGTACTGCACGGGAGCCTTTCTGTGGAACAGGCTTTTGATTGAGTCTGGCACCCAGGACTGCATTACAAGCTCCGCGAATTCCTTCCTTCAACATGCTTCCTAATTATTCATTCCTATATCAGAGATAGGACTTTCAAAGTAAAACCATAAAAATTCCTATTCTTCTCTTTTTACCCAATCTTCTGCCGGTATTCCTCAAGGTACTGTCCTCACCACTTACGCTGATGACACATGTAGGTTATAATTAAACAATGATCTCTTCATTGCCTCCCAATCACTCCAATCCCATACCCTAAACCTTCTAGAATGGTGTCAAAAATGGAGAATCAAAATGAATCCAAACAAACCTCACCAAATAACCTTTACCCTTCGTCGTAAACCTACGACTTCCTGTCCTACAGTATCCTTTAATGATATTCTATTAATACCTGTTGAACAGATCAGCTACCTAAAACGACAAGAAATGGCCCTTCTTTTTATAGACTACTTGCAACATTTACTAGACAAACGATCAAAACATCCAATAAATTACAAGAGACTTATTTTCATGACAGATATTAGACCTATATGGACATACGGAGTTGAGCTTCGGAGCCCCGCTAAAACCATCCAACTCATTTCGTATCCCATCCTTACAATCCAAAATCCTTCGAAAAATCCTCAATGCTCCTTATTTCGTCACAAACAAACTTATCTACCAAGATCTTAATATAACTTACGTTTCTGACTCAAACCAGATATCAATCCTTCCATACTCAACTCCACAACCATTCAAATCCATTAGTATCACTGCTTCTAATTCAATTCCAGATAACCTCCTAAGCGCCTGAAAAGAAAAATAGGCTCGAGACCTTCTAGCATGGTACTTCATTATATTGAACCTTTATAAGTGCTATCAATGACTAGTTAATTTAAAAACAATCAACGTGTCATTTTTATCCATTTCAGCACATTTACTTGATGTATTATATATTAAATTGTATACAGTTGTAAATTTCAATGAATAAAAAAAAAAGATAATAATAAATAAATAAATAAAATAAAAAATAGGATGGTTCTTTTTGATATACCCGTATTTTACTTTTATATTTTCTTATTTCCACTTCATTATTTTCTTATTTTTCATTTTAGTATCAGAACGTAAACAGAAGTTAATATTATTTTGAAAAGGGATTTAGAGTTTTTCTGTAAATTAAGTAGTACCCTCTATAAGCAGCGACTAAAACATCGAAATAAATCGGAAGGTTAGAATCGATAAAAGGTATTCTGGGCGCGTGAAGGGACTGGAGCTCTGCTTCTGAAAGAGTAGCGAAAAAAAATAATTCTTCAATAAAAGTATTTAAATATTATTAGTATTATTATAGGAATGTTAAATACTTTCTATTTTCAATTATTCTAATTCAGATTACTCATAATAAAGTAAATCTTTTGATCATCGTGGAAGAGAACTATGTAGAGTGTAGAGAAAGGACAAAGACAGAGACAGAGACAGAGGAATAGAGGAAAGAGAAGATCGTAAGTCAGAGAGACAGAACTGATGGGGCGGAGCTAATTTAGTGGGGTACCCTATATCTACCGACCTGTCGAACCCTCTACTGTAGTACTGTCACAGTAGCTACAGTACTCTACTCAGTAGCATTCCGCCATACCGCCATACAGTGGTGACATATGACCGTGTGCCCATCTTTTGAAGTCATGTCATTAGAAACAGGACATCAGCGCTGCCCTTCGACTCTGTGTTCCATTTAATCAGTCGCGAGCCTCTCTCTATAGGATACAATTGTAACATTCCCTTTCCTCTATAGCCTTACGTTATAATAGGAAATGAAGGTTCTAAACTAGAATAATTAAATTATCATAAGTCAATAGAATCATTTAGCAGTATGACTTATAAAAGTGCTACCGACGAGTTTAACCTTAAACATTTGGTATGATTTTAGAAGGCAAGATGCTGTCAATTTCTGGAAAAAATGTAAATAATTTGCGCTATCTCATACATTTTACAGCCGATTAAAACCAAATTTTAAGGTCATATAGAAGCTCTAAAACTGCATAGTTTAGCCTAAATCCGGAGGTCGCCGGATTTCCGCTTATTGATATATTTCAAGATATAGCTGACCTCGGATTTTTTCATTTACATCAGATGTTGTCCACTAAAATCTAGAGTAATCCAAATGTTATATGCGTGGATAAAAAGCAGAACGTATACTGATTCTATTGATGCTATTACTATTGTTATCGGTTGAACGCAGCAGTTGTTATGGCCGTTAGAAATTGTTAAAAGAAATATCAACTTCAATATTTTAACCTCCCTCGAAAAGGGTAAAAAAATCCATATTTTTTGATTTTGATAAAATTTGACATATAAGGGTTTTATGGTACGATAAATCGAGATTGAGGTCAGTTGTTCTTGAAAAAAAAATATCTACTGATTTACCGCGGATTTCCTTAGAATTATGTCATTTTTTTTAGAGTTTTTTGAGTACCCTAATGCCCCTGAGCTTAACGGTATTCAAATAGCATACATAACTGCAATTAAAAATGAAAGAATCATTTTTCTATCTTGACTGAGAGCTGAGAAAAAATTCTCGGCTCCTAATGCTCATTGGTGGCTATAACTCTAGTTTTGCACTATTATAGGTCCCTACTACTTACACTAATCGGCATTCAAATCTGTGAGTTTAAAGTTCAAACGTCCCCTTGTAAGAAAAAAAATGTAAAATAGAAATTAAATCACTTACGGTACACCATAATGGCAAAAAAGGATCAATACAATTAGGATTGATTTATTAATTGCCACTTCTATTGAGATTATTTTATTTGAAAACTAGTTTGCAATGCTAAACATTCATCTTCAGTTCTAAAACATAAAAAATGTTCAAGACATCAATACTATGTTACATGGATACTATGTCATCATACTTCCCTTCACCTAGAGACAAAATAGACTCTTTCCAAAAAAGCGGTGTATACGAACTAAAATGTAATGACTGTGAAGCTAAATACACGGGAAAAACTGGACGATCGGTAAATCAAAGAGTAAAAGAACATATAAGAGCATACAATAATAAGACCAAAAACTCCAATTTCGCTATCCATCTAAATGAAAACAACCATAAATTTAATAAAGACTCGGGAGTAAAAAAAATACATCAAGTCGAAAATAGCCTAAAATTAAATATTTATGAATCATTAGAAATAATAAAATCGTTTAAAACCGATCCAGATTTTTGTTTAAATGACCAGATAAACATTTCTAATAACCCTATTTTCAATTTTTTTCCAATAGGAACAAAAAATACTATGAGTCATAAGGGAAATCTCATAGTGAACACCCAAAAATTTAACCCACCTGCCTTCTTCCCCTTCGAAGATGGATATATTTCAGATACATGTTAAATCTCCTCATTTAAGTACCAATATATATGATTTCTTGTCTTGCATTTTTGAACACTTTAGTATATATAATCCATGTAACATAGTGCTGATGTGTTGAAAACTTTGTACGTTTTAGAACTGAAGATGAAAGTTTAGCATTCGAAACTAGTATTCTAATCAAATAATTCGAATAGAAGTGGCAATTAATTCATCAATCCTAACAGATGTTTCGACTCGAAAAATTAGTCCTAAATACAGGGTTTTTTAGTGTAAAAAAAAATTGGGTAAAACTAGATCAAAAATGTAGCAAAATGCCGCAAACCTCATCTTTCTATTCCAATCTGTTGCAGGTATACGATAAATCAAAGACTTTTTTGAGGAAACCACATTTTCTTTCCATAAAAGCTGTAATATCTCCATTTTGTTTATATATTTTTCAAATTTTGACCACATTTTCGGATTTAGCATTAAATTTTCTATAAAAGCTGGGTACCTGTAACCTTGTATTTTACAAACTTGGTATCTAAAGAACAGCTTGATCTTCACCTTATTTGGGAAAGTCACAATGTCTTATACTACTTCAGCGCTCACCGTTTTTTTTCGAAAAAATTATCCACTAAACGTCAAATCTCACAAAAACTTTAATCAGCTTTCGATTGATATGTTAAACGTAATGCTTTTGTTTCAATTTCATGGGAGTAATTCACTTTTGAAACCGAAAAAACATGGTGTTCTCATTTTGACAGTCCTTATATGGGAATGTGTATTTTAAATATAATAAGCTCTTCATTGGAATAAAAACCAAAGAAAAAAATTATTGTTTAATAGAAGATATAGGAAAACTGTCAATAAAGCGACACCAGATCAGAGGATCTTATGTTATTACATTTATCTATTTATTTATTATTATTTAGGATTTATTTTATTAGATTTTCAATGTAATGTTTAAAATCCAATGATAATGAACATAGACCTCAATTTTACCGTTAGCTTTTGAATGCACATTGTGTTGAAGAATACTAATTTTTAAGGTGAATTTTATGGGCCGATGAGTCTGCTTTTACAGGGGAAAGTATTTCTGTTGAGCAAATTATGAGTTTTCAACACTATTGTGTTGTGTTCCGAAAATGTGGTCAAAATTTGAAAAAATATATAAACAAAATGGAGATATTACAGCTTTTATAGAAAAAAAAAAACGTGGTTTCCTCAAAAAAGTCTTTGATTAATCGTATATCTGCAACGGATTGGAATAGAAAAGTGAGGTTTGCGGTATTTTGCTACATTTTGATCTAGTTTCACCCAATTTTTTTTTTTTTTTTTTTACACTAAGAGATACTCACCCTGTATAGGGCCGTGTTAGTATATTTAAATGGTACACTATTAACGTAAACAAGGGAAGAAGCATCATGTCGAAGTGTAATGGCGATGTAATGTGCTGAATTCACTTTATTCAATTTGAATAGCTGCAAAGATATCCACTGTACAAAAAGTTTTGTACGGACTGTAAAATATATATGATTCCATTAAAGAAGCATTATTATGCTGGAATAAAACAAAAAAAATATTAAGGACTTTTAAACATGCGAATGGAAAGACCTTTAATGAGAAGTAGCGGCTGAGTAGGAAAGAAGGGAGTTATTAGAACACGCAATGCAGGTCCCCTCCGAAGAGCATTTATGCCCAGTTCATTATTGTACCTTTCTCAATTAAACTTCCAGTCTCATATCTTATGTTAAGACTTTCATTTAAAATGTCACAGGTATTTTCACATCTCTGAACGAGCATGTACAACATTGAAATAGAGAGATTAAAACGTAGAGGAATTTTATACACGGCTGATGTTATCTCGGTATAAAATAAAGCTATGCATAAAGCTGACATCTGATATAAAAAGATTTTCATTCACATATTTATGGGTGATAATCAGATTACGGGCAATGTTTTGTCCATTAAATTTTTTCCTCAATCGATCTAATCCTTCTTTAATTTTTTCCCACTGCTATAACAGAGAAGAAACATTTCTCCATAATAAAATATTAAAAATGAAAGTATAAACTACTAAATTGATTTTATGATTTCCTAAGCTACTCAAATGTCATTAGCACGGTGTGTCCCACTCTTAGTTTTCTTGTATCCGTTTATTCATTTCTTTCGTTACGTAAGGTAAATGGTTGTGGAATTTATTTCCACACATAAAGGAAATCTCAACTATCATAAATGTTTTAGTTTTGTTCTTTGGGTAATAATATAATAAAAGTTTACATAGCTCCGAACTTTGTCCCATAATTATGATGTCATTACAAAGCAAAAAACAAATTTGTTGAAAAACGTTTTTGTTGCCATTACCACGCTTTATATTATCATAGTAAATTTTCAAATTAATTTATTTGGCTTTAATTTAATTAAGAATATCATTTGTTGTATAACAGTTGGCAGAAAAAATAATTTTTATTTTAGACATCTAGAGGTTAGGTTTGAATAAAATGCCGGAATTATTAGTGCGGTAATGACATGAACTGTGCGATAATTAACATTTTTGAACTATTGCTACCTCAGATTTACAGGTTTTCTCCTTAAATGTGTTTAAGTTTAATTGTCCATTTAGTATTTCATTTTTGATTAGCACTGAATCATTAGAAATATTGCCTGAAAAGTTATTTTTTTCTATTTTTTCCCCTAGGCTCTCAATTACTAAACCACCAATGGCTCCTTCTACAATATACATTCTTAACCACCACCAATATACTGTTTAAACAATTATATTCAAGTGATTTGAAAATTTGAAAATTCTCAGGAAAATGTGAATTTTGATCTTGACCATTTGTTTTTTTTTTACAACTAAACGACAAAAGAAAGTGTTGATATTTACAAAAAAATATCAAACTACCGTAAAAATTATTAAACATTTTGTACTGATAATTTCCCATAATCTGAGAATCACCTATGTTAGCGTATCTATGTGTGTGTGTAGATGTCGTTATGACAGAACGGCTTAAGGCGTATACAATCAATACTTTAATATAATAGGACAACCTACTGTACCAAATTTTAACCATATTATCTTCATAGTTCTAGGAAGGTTTAGCAGTAATAAAATTTAAAGATTTTCAATTAGATTGTCATATAAGATAGTTTAAAAAAAAAAACACTAGAAAACCACGGTTTTATAGCAAACCAAACTAAAAAGCTAAGTGTGGTGAACAATTCGCAGCAATCAGACCTTTTAATTTTTAGAGTTTAAGGTCCGAAGCTAATTTCCCTGTACTAATCCTGATTTGTTTGCAAATCTAATACAGTGTACCAAAATAAACCAACAATTTTTGTTTTTTTTTACATATCTCAGAGTAAGAATGGGTAATTTTTTACTTTAAAAATCTGATCTTGCACAACATGTAATGGTCTCTACGAGTTTTAGTATACAAAATTCATCGATGTTTGACAATCGATTGTAACTAAACGCCTAAATCAAATTCAGCTTAAGGGATGTCTTTAGATACACAATTTAATAAACTTTAATTTTGTAAACATAAGATTTTCTGAATGAAAGCATTTTTCTATATATTTTTTTAAGGTATTATTAGGTAGTATGATCTAGCGGCAAATGTTATAAAACAAAAAAAATTCTAATTAGGTAACTTTCGTCAATTGTTTTATCTGAGCAACGGAACTAGAGAGAGTTAGAATTGCATATCACTTAAAAAATGTAGACAAAACGTGACTATTTTTCATTCAAACCAATATAGCTTCCAAACCGTAGGTCCTAGCTACAAATGTTATAGAACAAAAAATATCCTCCATTAAATTTCTAATACGGAAACGTTTGGCAAGTTTTCGATTTGAGCAACACCAACAGAGCTAGTACGTAGCAAAATGTTACATTTTTGAGAGTGATAAAAACGTTACACCAAAAAAAAAGACCCCAGCCAGACATATTCATGCCAAAATTTACACTTCTTTTAATTAGTTATTGATGTAAACAATAGATAAAGCGTATAATTGCATTTTATAAATAATTGGTAAAAATGTCCAAAAGAACGACAATATAATAATCTAAAACGACAATTGGCAAATGATCAATTATTGGTAAATTTTATCAATTTTAGATCATTTGTCTGTCTAAAAATTGCTTTTATTTTGTCTCATATAGCTATATAATACAAGAGGACAGTAAGTAGATGTGTAAATATATATTTTCAGGTATTTGTAAATATTTTGTCTTATTAATATTCAAATAGTTAACTTTCTTTCTTTTTTTTTTTTCTCTCTCTATAGGTTTTCCTTTCTATTCACCATATTTGTTTTATTTCATGAATTTATTTATTTTTTTTTTCTTCTCATTTTTCTGAATGCATTGTAATTATTATATTAGCATATTAGTATTATGATTTTTTTTTCTTTTCTCATGTATATATTCATAGTTTTTATGTTATTATGTTTATATTTTTTTTTTATTTAATTTTTTTTTTCCCTATAAAAAAGCTATGCTGCAATTACTGATGCTTTTAATTTTTAAATTACATGCCAGACAATTGTACTTCTAACTGTGCATTATTGTTATTCTTAGGGGACAGTAAGTCCCAGAATAAAGTTTATTTTTTCATTTCATTAATAAATATAACTGTAAAGTAAAAAAAATAAAGCTATCGACAATAAAAAGCGTAATGAATGCTCTTTAATGGAAATAAATATCAAGATAGGAGGTAATAAAGAACAATAAAGGCTCAAGTCATTGTAATACAAGTTGAAGAATGGTACTAGCGTACTGACCACTCCACCACTCCAGGCGATTTCCCCCGGGGCTGGAGGATGAGGAGTTGCCTGGAAGGGGGAAGAGTAAAATCAGCTGAGATATAAACTTCAAAACCAATTTGGTATTCGGTATTATGGGAGGCTACTGTCGGGTCCAATCAGGGTACCAACCGATAATATTTCTTGCACCGTCTTTTTACGAGCCACTTCTTTAAATTCGATCTAAAACTGACTTTTAAGGTTATACACGTCTTAGTATTATTAGGAAAATATTTATCTCTATTTATTTTAATATTTTTGTAAATTTAAATGAAATTTACTATTGAAAGAAAAAAATATATTTATTTGGTTGTCACACATGAAATGACTGTTTTTTAGAAACAGGAAGAAAATAAAAATTTGAGTTCAAATCTAACATATTTTTTATTCTATGTATTTACCACCATTTTCGATACACTTCTGCCAACGGCTTACCAAGTTTTCTATCCCAGATTTGATAAACGTTGAGTCACGTGATGAAAGGAATTCAGAAAATGCATTTTTAATGTCTAAATCATTGGTAAGTAATTTTCCTCGCAAAAAGTTGTCTGAACTAAAAAAAAAGTAGTCTGTAGAGGACAGATCAGGGGAATATAGGAGGGGGGGTGTGGTAAGACTTCATAGCCTAACCTCTTTAATTCATTCACTGTCTGTATTGAAAGATGAGGTCGGGCTTTATCATGAGAAAGGATAGGCCCTTTCCTGTTTGTATGATGTTGAATCAATTGTTTTTCCCGTCCACGGGGCAGATTTTCTAATGTCGTATCTCAGGAGAAAATTTTTTTTAACCAACGATGGATGGTTCTTTTATCAGCACTTCGTTTACCAAACGCATGATTAATATTTCTTGCTGCCTGGGCAGCGGAATGACCGTGTTTGAACTCATAAAAAAAAAAAAATCGTTAGGAAATTGCGTGTTTCCATAACCACGGTTAAAATTACGCTAAAATATGTATGCCTTCTTGGGGGGGGGGGGGGATAAACACAGTATGTATATAGAATAAAACATGACAGATAGTTTTCCATAAAGATATTTTTCCATTGACAATGGATTTGTTGTGTTGCATGTGTCGAAGCAATCCACTGGGGGACCGTTGGGTTTTCATCGCAATGGAGTGATTTAGTGTGAGTTGTCTTGTTCCGCTTTAAGCCGAGGCGCCACCGCGAACGGACTTGACTTGACTTGAGTGGACATGAGCGGACCAGACTTGAGTGGGGGTGCGCCACCGAGACTTGACTTGACTTGACTTGAGTTCAGTCAGTGTAAGACAGCCGAGATGAACGCAGTACACTGCTTGCTAAATGAAGAATCGGATTCGTCTGATTCGGAGTACGATCCTATTTTAACATGTGTAGCAGCATCGAGTGTTCTCGATAGGAAGTGGCTATGCGAATATGTGAAGGATCGACCGGAATACGGGGAATTCCATACATTATTTGATAAAAAGTGATCAATTCCAGAATTACTTCCGGATGACTCGGTCCGAGTTCGAGCGCATTCACGACCTGATAAACGAAGATATTAGAAAAAGGGATACTAACTAAAGGAAAGCCATTGGTACCAGAGAAAAATTAGCCATTTGTCTGACTTAGATCTAATTTATTTGACAAAAAACAATTAGTAAGTAAGAAGTAATTAGTAGTAAGAGTTTTTATAATAAAAAACAAAATAACAGTTTTATTGATAAGTGATGCTTATGCGAAGTAGTATTCTATGATAATATAAATTCTTCGCGCAATATAAATTTTTATCATTTTTTTTCTAGATTTAAAACAAACAAAATATTTTGACATTATATTGATAATGTATATACCTATACACGCACACACACACACACACACACACACAGACTCACACATATATGTATATATATATATATAAAACAAAATATTGTGAGAAACTTTTCCTTTAATTTCCTAAATGTTCAAGATATTCATTGGGAAACAGGTGGCCTCCTGAACTGCTGCTGCTTTGGCTTGGGCAGCTTCTTTCTTGTGGAGAAAGAGCAGGACCAGGGGAGTTACAGTACTGAGGAGGTCCATTAGTTCTTTCTTCTATGTCTTCTGCCTCAGCTTCAATAGCAAACAGCCTCCTTTTAACCATCCTCTGCAAGGAAGGTTGTAATTTTTTTGTTGACTCATACATAGAGTCAAAAAATAATTTTAATTCATTAGGTGGCTGAAGAATTTGCCGACGAAATTCTTCCCTGTTCCTCCTCCGTTCTTCATGGTCTTTTCTCAACTCCACTAAAAGAGAAGGTACGTCCATTTTTTTCTTTTTTGGGGGTCTTTCATTGCCTGACTCATCACAGTTATCAGGGCACTTCAATTATTAGTGAATTAGTGATTCACCTGTTTCCCCCATATCTATATCTATATCTATATCGTCTATCTGCGATAAATCTTCGTTAGTAAACCTCTTTCTGTCCTTCATATGAAGTTTTAAGAATTCCATATGTTCTTGGAATTTACACGGTTTAATGTAGCTTCCACCATCACCTCTTCTTGTTTGTGACCTTTTTAAACTACTCCTGTACGCATCTCGAAGCATTATCCATAATTTTTTCGCTTCTTCACCTGCAAAAAAAATAACATTTAGAAAAAAAATCAAACAAATTAATTTGTTTAAATTAAGTAACGCAATCAGAGCTTTATTTTTGCTTTCTCGCAGATATCTTGCATGTGGAGACTGCTATAAATCTCTGGAGTTTAGCTACAGAGTTGGACACAGAACTGTATCTCGTGCCGTTGTGGAAGTTTGTGATGCCATATGGATTCATTTGCAACCTACTGAAATGCCAGATCCTTCAGCAGAAATGCTGAAAAACTCTGCAGATCGTTTAAGCTGAAATGGAATTTCGATCACTGTATGGATGCTATAGACGGGAAACATATTCAAATTAAAGCACCATCAAAATCCGGGTCTTCGTATTTTAATTATAAAAAACATTTTCCATTGTGGTTTTGGCAGTAGTTGATGCGGACTACCGTTTTTTAATTATTGATATTGGATCAAAAGGGAGCTTCAGTGATGGGGGGATTTTCTCATCAAGCTTCATTGGACGGCGCTTAAGACAAGGTGTAAATCTACCTGAAGATGAACCTCTTTACGAAGGTGGAAGTGCGATGCCGTATGTTGTTGTTGGTGACGCAGCTTTTGTTACTAAAGCACTTAATGCGCCCCTATCCCGGAAAATGTTTGGTAACAGAAGAAGCAATTTTCAATTATCGATTATCAAGGGCTCGCAGAACTTCAGAAAACGCGTTTGGAATTTTATCCTCCAGATGGAGAGTACTTGATGAACCCTTCGAAATTAAGATCGAAACTGTAGACAAGGTCGTGAAAGCTATCTGCGTACTACATAATTATCTAACAAATTCTTCGGCATCGAATGAAGAATATTCGTCAAAACTTTCTAAGATACAAGGAACACCAGCAAGGGCCACCAATGAAGCCTTCAATATAAGAAATTCATGTAAGCAGTATTTCAACTCCACGCTTGGTGAAGTTCCTTGGTAATGGAATTATGTTTGACATTTCTTTTGTTTGTAAAATGTACCATGAATATTGAAAAATTAAATGTAATTCAAAATTAAAGAAATAAAAATTAATTTCTTACCTGCATTTAAATTGCACCGAAGTGCGATAGTATCCTAAACTTTTGATTTTTTTAATCACATTGCTGTAATTACCCTCTGTAGAATTATATATTATTGGCTGCTCTCTCACCAATTCTATAAGCTTCTCCTCAACACTCATTTTTTCTGGAATATCACTAAAAGCTGCAAAGAAAAACTGTGCACAGGGAGAGAGGTTAGATTGGACTGGCTGGTGGTAGGGGAGGGGGGACCTGAGTCAGGTCCCAACCCATACCAAACCGGAGCCGACCGGAGTCAGGTGGCAGAATCCAGTCCAGTCCTGTCAAGTCAGGTCGCAGTGGCGCCGTCCCTACTGATATCAGCCTATTGGGTAGCAGACCGGACTCAAGTCAAGTCAAGTCCGTTCCCGGTGGCGCCTCGCCTTTATGTTCCATCTCTGCCTCCTATTGGTCCTCATCGAAATATTTTCATAATCCAATGCGATTGTATTTTGTTCCTAAACCTATAAAAATGACTTTTCTTAGAATTTGGTACAGTTGGGTACAGAAGTTTTAAAATTGCAAACTCTGTGGCAGGGATGGTCTCTGCCGATATTTTTCAGTAACAGGAACGATCGATACAGGTCCAAAAAATATCTGTTACAAAATACCTGTTACTTGTCTCAAGGGCAGCCTCTCTCCATACTCTTAATCCTTTACCCTGTTACACTGATATTTTAGCATACTTATTACTCGCATATCTGTTTCCTATTCAATATCGGCTCTAATCAATAAGTTTACATTTTCTACTACCTTTTAATAATATATATATATATATATATATATATATATATATATATATATATATATATATATATATAGCCAAATATATAATGAATATATGTAAAGTTTTTTTTTTTTAAAATCGTTTCAATTGTATCTATAAATACAATTTTTCCATAAAACGTTTTTTTTTATTATTCTCTACCGTTTTATTCACAAAATACTGGTAGTTAAATGAAGATCAATTTTTTTTTTTTTTTTTTTTTTTGGCTGATTACAGTTAATAAAACTTTAATTAAAAACATTAATGAATTATCAACAAGATTCTAAATGATTGGCAAATTATTATTTAAGATGTTAGATGTTTTATAACAGCATACATATTTTTTATTTGACTTATGACTAGCAAAAATAATATAATTGCTTATGTATAGATATATAGTGTATTTTAATGATTAAGAAAATTAACAATAATAAAATAAAAAAGAATGTAAGAGAGTCTAATACAATGAAGACCGGCTGACACTTTATCAGAAAATACTCGTACGTGCATTGAAGTAAAAATACTGGTTTAGGTAAACGAGTATCCGGTAACAGGTAGAGATGGCAAGTAAGAAATACTAGTCTAGGATAGTACCCAGTACGAAGGTAATAGGTATGAATGTTGTAACTAGTACTGAAGTGAGTACGCAAGTATCTCGTACCTGTTACTTCTGAATATCTGTAACAGGGACGCCGTTCGGTCAGCCCATACCTGTTACAAAATAACAGGTCCAGTATTTCCGAACTACCACTACTCTGTGGTAGTATGGCGCTAGCCATATATCACTCAAATTTTAAACTTCACTGGGATCCATACTTTACAGAACATATATATACATTTTTAGATTACAATTTAATAGAATTAGGCAAATTTTGTGATCAATTTCTAGCTCTATAAAACACTATATCTCTGTAACCTCTCTTGAATAGCAATCGCGACCTATCATATTTATCCCTTTATTAACGGAAATTTAATTTTAAAATGGTAATTTTATTACTGATATACATTCCTTGAACTATGAAGACATATAATTGTAAATATTGTAGTTGCTTAAACTTTGCATAGTACTAACCACATAACGGTCGATTTTCAAACATCATTGGAATCTAAATTTCGCACTACGTATTTAAATCTTTTTGATAATTCATTTAGATATAAGTAAATTTTATTATCAATTTCATGTAACAACGTACCTTTGTAACCTCTCGTGTAAAATGGTGCTTGCACCTATCAGTCAATTTTCAAACTTTCAGTTATCCACATATCATCACCTTTTTAATAATAAATCAATAAAAAATTTGCAGATTTCATTATTGCTAAACCTTCCTTAAACTATAAAGATTATGTAGGTAAAATTTTGTACTGATTGGTTTAGTAGTTTTCGCAGTTAGTGATGACAAACGAAAAATTGCTTGTCCTTTTGTATAATAGTATAGATATATATAAAGGTTGTTACTATTGTATTTTAACTAAATTATAAACAAATGAAGACATGTTGAACAACATTAAATCTCTAGAACGTGGTCTCTTGAAGCGTCCTCGCATAATTGTGACCCAATTGTCATAACGAACCGACACACACCTTAGAGCGAAGAGAGGCCCGACATTCCAGAACAGGGACAGAGCCTCCGTGATTAATAGTACGTGACGGCGGGAATAGTAATGCTGTGGTATTCGTGCGTGATCTAGGCACAAATCTCTTCGCTGTTCTCATCAGTCTGGTGGGTTTAACATGGATTTGATTACTCTTCCGAAAAATATCCCCGATCCTTATGGGAAAAAAAATACATGAACTTATGTTTTTATATTTATTTATCCATTTACTGAAATTTATAACTGAGCATAAAAAAAAAAATAAAATAAAATAAAATAAATTTAGTAAACGTGATAATAACGTACATAACATGACAATTGCTTGTGAAGCAACTACCCACAGACAGCATTTCAATAAAAGTCCTATATGAGAAGGTCCCAAAGTAATCTTCTTTTCAAAAGCCTCGATGGGTTTTCAGGTATAGAATGGGAAGCAAGTTGAGAGACTATGGTTATGGAGTTTACTAAGCAAGGATAGATATCTGGTTTGGGCGAAATCAGCAAGATATGGAGAACTTAATGCTTTGTGGATAAATTTATTTGTGACAAAGTAAGAAGCGTTGAGGGTTTTTAAAAAGATTTTTGAATGCAAAAATTGGATACGAGATTATATACCTTAGAGGAGCGCCAAAGCTATACGAAGAATAACATATGCTATAAATTAAGAGAGTAAAGACATTGAATATAACAAAATTTCCGTTCCTAATTTTTATAAAATATTGACTATAATAGCACATTTTTCGCTATAACTCTAAAAATATTTGTTCCGATCCCAAATTTATTTTTTCTATATCAAAGCTAGTTAAATTTTCTATCAGGTCTTATATAATGGATTAAATTCCGTGGAATACACACGCCAAGACGCTAAATGTGTGTTTTTGACATATTCAGCGGGCTGGCGTGGGTATTTCATGGAATTTGATCAAGACCTCACTTATAGGATCTGATAGTAAATCTAACCAACTTTGATATGGAATAAAGAAATTTGAGATCGGACAAATATTTTTGGAGTTATAGTGAAACATGTGCCAAAAAAAATTGGATTTTACATCAATACATACTACAATACATTTAGCGTTCTGGCGTGGGTATTTCACCGATTTTTATCCAAATTTCATATATATCTGATAGTTAATTTAAACAGCTATCAGATGAAAAAAAAAAATTTTGGATCGGGTAAAACGTTTCAATGTTATAGCCAAAAAGTTCCGACAAGCATGTTTTCGCGGAGAAGTGCGACTTACCAGTTAGAGTTAGGGAAAAATCTCTCAAATTTTGCCCTCCCTTCTTCGCAGCTGTAAAACTATTGTTCTGAGCAAAAAGAAATGGATATAACCAAATTTGTAGTAAAGTAATTTTTCCTTAATAATGTATTGGGTTGTTTCACATGAAATGTCCGTTTTCAAGGTATAGGGATTTTAGTAAAAATACAATATGAAAACAATATAATTTTATTCGAAGTATTTACTTCTTTTTCTACACATTTTTCCAACGTGACAACAACCTTTTTTATCCCGGATTTGAAAAACTCTGAGCTTTGAAATGAAACAAAATCTGAAAACGCACTTTTGATTTCAGCATCATTTGCAAAAATTTTTCATCTGCAGAAGTTGTCCAAATTCCTGAAAAGGTGATAATCTGTTGGAGACAAGTCGGGAGAATATGGTGGGTGCGGAAGAACTTCGTACCCCAGCTCTTTCAATTTATGCATGGTAAGTTTTGAAACGTGGGGTCTAGCGTTGTCGTGTAGGAGTATAGGGCCCTTCCGATTTATCAATCAAGGTTGTTTTTTCAATCATTTTTCAAAAGGGTTTCAAAAGTGAATTTTTCCATTTGAAAGTGAAATTGAAACAAAATCATTACGTTTAACATATCATTTGAAAGCTGATTAAATTTGCAAGTTTTTGTGAGATTTAATGTTTTGTGGATAGTTTTTTTTGAAAAACGGTGAGCGTTGAAGTATTATAAGACATTGTGACTTCCCCAAATAAGGTAAAGATCAAGCTGTTCTTTATATAAAAAGTTTGTAAATTCAAGGTTACTGGTACTCAGCTATTATAGAAAAGTTAATGCTAAATCTGAAAATGTGATCAAAATTTGAAAAATATTAAAATAAATGGAGATATTACAGCTTTTATGGAAAAAGAAAACGTGGTTTTCTCAAAAAAGTCTTTGATTTATTGTATATCTGCAACGGATTGGAATAGAAAGGTGAGGTATGCGGCATTTGACTAGATTTTTGATCTAGTTTCACAAAAAAAAAAATTTTTTTACATTAAGAGATACACACCCTTTATACTACTTCTGTTGGAATTATTTTTTATTTAAAAATTAGTTTCGTTCATCATCAGTTCAAAAAATATACAAAAAATTTAAAACAAATGTTTGCTACATCATTTGTATCATAGTCAATATCAACGCACTTTTGATTTCAGCATCATTTGCAAAAATTTTTCATCTGCAGAAGTTGTCCAAATTCCTGAAAAGGTGATAATCTGTTGGAGACAAGTCGGGAGAATATGGTGGGTGCGGAAGAACTTCGTACCCCAGCTCTTTCAATTTATGCATGGTAAGTTTTGAAACGTGGGGTCTAGCGTTGTCGTGTAGGAGTATAGGGCCCTTCCGATTTACCAATCCAGGTTGTTTTTTCAATAATTGTTCGTGCATTTGGCCAATTTCATTGCAGTAGGTTGTAGAGGTAATGGTCTCACCTCTAGGCAAAAAGGAATAATGTATGATTCCAGCCATGGACCACCATACTGTAACCATCAATTTTTTTTCGGGTGCAAATTTGGTTTTGGCATTTGTCCTGGGCTTTCGTCGATGTCTAACCACTGCCCTGACCGACGCTTATTGTCATAAGCAATCCATTTTTCGTCGCAAGTTATTATTCTTTCAAGGAAAGGGTCGTTTTTTTTGCCTAGCAAGCAACGAAACACAGGTCTCAAGACGTTTCAATTGCTGTCGCTCAGTGAGATCGTGAGGTACCCATGTATCGAGCTTTTTCAACAACAGAGACTCGCAAAATCCTCTATGTATTTCAAATATTATAAAATCGGACATTTCATGTGAAACAACCCAATATAAACCAAAGAATATGCTAATAGTAAACGTTTCCAAGTTATTCGATCAAACAGCTAAGAACACGCGATTTCCCTCCCACCTCCGGCCAAACCCAACGCTATTTCGAGGAAGCACAGTTAATTATATGCACAAATAGCACTATTTTAACCTTAAAGCGGAGGTAGATCTGTGGGTTACTCACTGAGCTTTTAACACCGCGACCCGAGTTCGAGCCTGGCTGAAGACAGAAAATATTACTTCAGCCGCGGATCAACTTTAGGATCTGGAGAACCTCCTGAGGCAGGATATGAGATTTCAGCACTGACTTAGGTAGAAAAAAATATACTAACATAAAAATATAATTTACAGATTACTATTTAATTCTTAGCTATATCAATATGAACTATTTAGTTAAATTTGTTTTATAATAAACAACCTTGAATACTTGTAAACGACAAAAGATTCCTGAATGTATCTGTTCACAGAAGATACACAAAATGGTGGAATATGTTGGAACAACAGCTGTTAATGCAACTGCCTCCTCTATGTATCATTTTAATGTCCAGATTTTCAGAGCGTGAGCGAATTTGTCGGGCCTAAGTATACAGTAGTAAATCGTCCTTAAGAATGTTCAAGCTTTCTTGGGCATTTCCTGAAACATTTTGGTAACTATTAATTTATAACAGTTGTTATATTGTTGTTGTTTTCTGGGGCTTATCATATTAAGGTACTCGAGCCTAGGAAGGAAAGAAAAATTAACCTTTAGGTCACAAACATATTATAGCCAAGGTGTGACAATCGAGATTCTTTCCGGGCGTCCCTCACGAAATAGATATTACATCTCGGAAACAGTAAAGAATAAGAAAAATGTGTATATGATAAAATTTGTAGAGAATTTAATTAAATTCAATTTAGTAAATAGTCATGTTTTGCATGCGAAGCAACATTTTCGAGATATGTTCGCAAAACCAAAAAAAACAATCCTTTAGCTTCTGAATGCAGATTGTGTTGAAGAATACTACTTTTTGAGGTGAATATTATGGGCAGATGAGTCTGCTTTTATAGGGAAAGTCATTTCTACCGTTCCATGTGGAGTATCGTTTGTTTATTCATCTTAGTATTGCTGCCGAATAGTGTTGAAAAATCATGGTTGGCCCAACAGATTGAATGATGAGATTACTATGAGTGTTACAAGATATCCTACTACAACTTCATCACTATATTCCACCTGAAGTTCGGCAAAATGTGATTTTCCAACACAATGGTGCTTCTCCACATTATTCGAAAGCAATACAAATATAAACCAACGATATACATGGATGGGTAAAAATGCCTTCCCCCTGTAAAAACAGACTCATCTGCTCATAAAATTGACCTCAAAAAGTAGTATTCTTTAACACAATCTTCATTCAGAAGCTAATGGCTATGTTCAAAAATTGAGGTCTATGTTCATTATCATTGGATTTTAAACATTACATTGAAAATCTAATAAAATAAATCCTAAATAATAATAATAAATAAATAAATGTTATAACATAAGATCCTCTGACCTGGTGTCATTTTATTGACAGTTTTCCTTTATTTTCTATTAAACAATTATTTTTTTTTTGCTTTTTATCCCAATGAAGAGTTTATTATGTTTAAAATGCACATTTTCATTAAGGGATTGTCATAATGTTTTATGTACACAAGTAACTGATTTGTATGCCAAATAAAAACACCATGTTTTTTTCGGTTTCAAAAGTGAATTTCTCCATAAAATTGAAACAAAATCATTACGTTCAACATATCATTCATTTGAAAGCTGAATTAATTTGCATGTTTTTGTGAGATTTAACGTTTTGTGGATAGTTTTTTCAAAAAGCGGTGAGCGTTGAAGTAATATAAGACATTTTACTTCCCCAAATAAGGTGAAGATCAAGCTGTTCTTTAGATACCAAGTTTGTAAAATTCAAAGTTACAGGTACTCAGCTTTTATAGAAAATTTAATGCTAAATCCGAAACTGTGGTCAAAATTTAAAAAATATTTAAACAAAATGGAGATATTACAGATTGTATGGGGGAAAAACGTGGTTTATCGTATGTCTACAACGGATTGGAATAGAAAGGTGAGGTCTGCGGCATTTTGCTACATTTTTGATCTAGTTTCACCCATTTTTTTTTTTTTTTTTTTTTTACACTAAGAGATACTCACCCTGTATAACACATTGCACACGATTACATTCGATCTTTCGTTCATTTGAATTTTTTCTAATTATTTTCCATGTCATTTACATATCAAACTATAGGTGTTGAATTTTATTCACCAAAAGATTTAATTTCTAAAGACTTTTTTTTTTGTATGCTAATAATGTTTATTGTTTCACTCATAATTCTTAGTTGTCTGTATCGTCCAAATCAGGTGACAAGTGCCTACAAAATTGTTTTTGTTTATTATACAGTTTTTGACTTCAAGCTCAATAGAGTATAAAGATAATATTTTATTTAGAAATAGCCCTCGAAAGGGATAAAAAGTGAATAAAAAACGGAATAATAAATGGCGTTGGAGTAAAAAGACGGTTGTGACTAATGACACAGAGCATTATTATCACAACGTCAATCTTAACAAGCGAGGCAAAAACCTAATCTCTTCCTTTTGAACAATATTCCCTCCTTTATCAACAATTTTCTTAGCCCTTCTTCATCAACTTTATAAAGATTCTGCTGAGTAAATACATCTTATATAATAGGCGCTTAAATCTGTTTTAAACATTAAAACCCACTAAAAGGAATGCCGGTCTGGTTGTTTCACCTGAAATGGCCGTTTCATTATCTTAGAAGGTGGACTCTCCTGTTGTTAAAGAGTAAAATTATAATTATCTATTACACTGGTCAACAAAAACAAAGAAATTTTTTGTTTCCTATGACTTTTTTTTTGTTGTTTCTAACTCGATCTGACACATATTTTGTAAATATGACAACTATGTTTCTTTAACACCTTTTTGTTTTTGTGTTATAGCTTACCAATCTTATTTAGTATTTTTACTTAGATTTTAAATTTTTGTTGAACAGTAAAACATATTCTGTTGTTTTTTTCGATATGCATTCGTCCAGGCGGTGTTGTGTTCTTAATCCAGATTGTTTTCGCTATATTTGTAGCGAATATATATTTGAAAAATATCGAAAACCTATATCTTTGAAAAAACTGCATATCGTTAATACTTCCAAATAGATTTGTACAACCAGGACAAGCCATGGGTTCCTCATATTGTTTGCCAAAAATGTGTTGTGTGTCTACGGTTATCGTCCAGATGGAAAAGAGATGCAGTGAAGTTCGTAACTGCCATGATTTGGCGAGAACCTCAAAACCATCGTGACGTCTGCTACTTCTGCGTTGTGAAAATAAACGGAATTAACCCTGGAAATCCAAGTAATTCGTCATATCCTAACTTGTCTTCTGCTCAACGACCTCAATTAAAATCGCAAGAGGTAAAACTCAGTACATCTAAATCCTCTGATGATCCAAATCTCTGTGAACGCGAACAAAATCTATCAAGTGATGACTCTGATCCAAATTACAAATGTAGCCTTTGAGAACCTCAACCATTTAATCAGAAATAACAAAATGACTTAGTGAGGGATCTCAACTTACCGAAAGGATCTTCAGAATTTTTTGCATCTCATTTAAAAGAAAAAAATTATTGTACCCGAGAAAAGAATCTGTTACCGTATTTTTCTCAAGAGAAAGAATTAGTCTTTTGTAACGATGTTGATGGTAGTTTGCAACAGATCGGTTTAATAAACTATAAGCATAAGGATTAGATAGGACATAAACTATAAGGCTGACGGACTAGCTAAATTCGCATCGACTAACAATTCTTTACCTTTTGAATACTCTCAAACGCCTATTTCATACATCAAGAAAACTTTAAGAAACGACACAATAAGTAACTGGAACTTACACTGGCAACAATCAAACAAAGGACGACCAGTTCACAAGTTTATACCAGACGTTAATTTAGGAAATTACAACAAACTAAAAAGTACACATTACAAACTTACACAATTTCTAACAGAGCATGGACCAACCAAATACTATTTGAAACGTTTTAACCTTTCGGACAACGAAACTTGCCACTGTGACGGACAGACAACACAAACATTTAATCATATATTATATAACTGCCCACTTTTTGACAAGGACAGATTTTTTTTAATCAAACATATTATAATCAGTGGAGAACAATGGCCAATGTCAGAAAAGAATCTCATCAAAAACTATAGTAATGAATTTAAGAAATTTGTTCAAAGCATTGAACTTTAAAAAGATCACAGGGCATACTTAAACATCAACTTTTGGTGTATTTTTATTTTATTTCATTTTTATTTTGTTTCGTTTTATTTTTATTTCATTTTTTTTTTTATTTAGTTATTTCATTAATTTAGTATCTTTTCTTTTTGTTTGTTTTTTAGTATTTTCATTCCTTCAAAATAATTTACAATGATGTAATTAATTAAATTTTGCATTTGTAATGAGCTAAGCACACAATATGCTTGCATGCATGGGATGTGCTCATTTTTTAAATAAACGACTCTTTCATAGGGTTACTTTGGAAGAGAAAAAAAAAAAAAAAAAAAAGCATAAGGATTGGTGTATTTTTATGGACAGTAGTGAAATAAGCTTAAAGTGTGTTTTGCTCCACAGTAGTAAGAAGTACGGATCCGTACCATTTGCCCATTTGACGACTTGCAAAGATATCTACCTAAAGTCGTTTATTAAAGGAAATCCTATAAAAGATCATTAGAAACGATTAGAAGGCACTTAAAGCAAATGTCTGACATAAAGTGAGGTCAAAATTTTATTTTTTCTCGAAAATTATCGATTTTTCATAACGTATATCTCGAAAAAGGTTAGAAGTTCTACAATATGTATGGATTAATCTACTATATATTTGTCAAATAACACATCTCAAAAACCGAACGGATTGGAATGAAATGAAGAAAGGATTTTAAAAGATTCGCTCTGGATCCGTGTCATTCGCAAAAAAAACGTGATTTCTCACGCACAGGAAATTCTTTGAAATGACATTACGAATCGTAATGAAACTTAGTAAATTGCTTCTTATTAGAGGTTAGATGAACGATAACAATTATTTTCTTAGTAGTTTGTCCAGTATCGGTACTACAAAGGGGTAAAATAAAAGTACTCATATAATTTTATAGGGCAAATAATAATAGATTTAATGTCATATGGTACATGGTGATAAGCTAAATTAAAAAATAGGTTAGATGCCTAAACACACACTTTCATTAATTTGTTATTTAAAAAAAATACTTGTTTAAAAATTAAAATCCAAACAGATGAAATCAATAAAATTATTTCTGCAGAATAAAAATTATTGCCAAATCCAAATTTCAATTCTTTTCTTTGTGATATTGTTGTAAAAATATAATTTAATAGGTCCTTTAGGTAAAAGCACTGACAATGCAGTCAATGCAAGAGTTTCTTAAAAATCTGTCCACCAGGACTACCAACTCAGATTTAAATTAAATTTTGATGTCTAATTACGCTTTTACGTAATTTTCAAACACCTAATCAGTGCAATTCTAACCAGTTTAAAATTCTTATCTTATGAGAACGGGTGAAGCCGCGAAGGGAAATGCTAGTTTTATATAAAATTTAATTAGCTTTAATGCTTATCTGAAACATAATTTTCTAGAGACTATCGTTTTCGAGATGTAATCGAAAAACCCAAAATGGGACCTTCTCCCCCACTGTTAGCTCACCCCCCAGGGGCGGGGACTTATTATGTTAATCTTTTAACTATCCTAACGCAGCCCTGAGGTCAACAATAATCGCATATTTCATACACTCTACTATATGTTTATTAACAGGACTACCATCAAAACATTTTTGCCGGAGAAAATTATTCTGAGATCTGAAAAGGTGAAAATCAGTGCGTAAAAGGTCGGGAGAATATGTCCGAGCATTGTCTTGAAAGAGTAAGGGTCATTTTCTGTTTACCAAATTTGGATCGAAATTTCGAACTTCGGACTGACAGCGGTCTAATATCGTACAATATGACTCGGCAGTAATAGTTTGCCCGCTACTTAAGAGCTCATAGTGCACAAAAGAAACAGAACCAGCAATACATTTTTAGGATGAAGATCAGGTATTGAAAATTGTTTTGGTTATTGATCAGCTGATAGCCATTGGTAAAGCCATCACTTTTTATTACAAGTGATATTTCTATAAAAAAAAATAAAATGAGTCATTTTTTTTATCCAGAAGCTCAAGACGGAGCCATTTTCATTCGACTAATCTTATTCGCCTCTGATGACTTGTGAAGGTCCCATTTATCCATTTCCCCAATCCCCATTTGATGTAGGTATTACAAGGGTGTTGCTTGTGAAATATTTTACTGTTTCCGCACACATTTGACGTGGATCCGAATCAAACAGTTCTCGAATCATCAAAATAATAACAAAGATGGTACAGACCAAATACATTATAAATAATGAAAAAAAAAACGACAGGAATTTTGAAACGGCCTTTAGAACAGCTGTTAGATTAACCAAATATTGTCTTTATGACCAAAGAGAGATGATTTCAGAGGATTGGCCACGTGATTATAGATATAATGAAGTGCATTACAATACAAACTAATACAAATACATATTACCATAAATACATACTAAACCTAAATAAATATATACTAACCAAAAATGTCTAAAGCTCATTATGTTAGCTATTTGTTCATTGGAGATAGAACGAGTAAGATAGTGGAATATATCAGCTGGAACGGCGGCAGCTTGGATTATATATCATTTTAATGTCCCAGATTTTCAGGGTGCGAAAGCAAATTTATTGTTTCTAAGTGTTCAGTTGCAAATTGTTCTTAAGAATACATAACCTTTCTTGGGTATTTGCTGAAACATTATCAATTCATAACCAGTTGTTATTTTGTAGTGTGCCGTTTTTATAGGCAGTGAAGACATTTTAAATTAATATTCATGTAAAAAATTGACTGACAATGCTCATATGATTTTTTTTTTTCGTTTGCCTGTAATTCAGTTTTCAGAATGATCCTATTGTTTATTCCCAAAGGAGAGTAATTTTGAATACACAAAAACAGATAAAACTAAATAAAATTTTGTTACGGTATCAAATTAGATGACTAATTCAATTATTTATATTATTTCAGTTAAATGTTCAAAAATCAAAAAAAAAAACATCACCAACGTCAGCAGTATCCATTCTCTATACCGCATCCTTTCCCAAGTATCGGGGGAATTAAGAATCGACATTTTGAATCGACACATCCTTAAATAAAACATAAACACTTCAATTATTTTCGATCTTTTTCATATGTTAACGTACCTGCTGACTGGACTATTACGCGAGCAAAACACCAAACCGAAAACCTTTTAAACCTGAAAATGGATGGAACTTTTGCGATGAAACCAGTTCGAATCAATAAATATGTATGTTTCTCATTATGTATAAGTTAGTCTCACGGTATAAGTTTAATAAAATTTTATTTCAAAGATGATTTAAGATGAAAAAATTGTTTTAATTACCTAAATAACTAATAAAATGGATATTAAAGGAATATATTCACGCAATGTAGAATAGATATCTCCAAATCGAATATATATATTTTTTTTAATTTATTATATATATATATATGTGTGTGTGTTATATATGTATATAACAGGTGTGAATTCAAATCTGAAAGAGAAAAAAAAAAAAAAAAATTATATAATTCACTCAGTACCTTATTTCTCATTGCAGAAAAACAATTTTACTACTTTCTGATGTACTTTGAACTATATCTAATTCATTTCTAGTCAATGTAGAAGATATTGAATTCAGATTTAAGTTAAAACTTATTTTATTGAGAAGTGAATCAGCAGAGAGATGGGACCAGACTGAGGAAGGTACGAACATGCACAGACATGTTGAGTCCAATGTTCAATCTTCCAAGTGGAGGGGGGATAACTGAAACATCCTCGTATCTTTTTATATGTATTTTAATACAATTATTGACGTTTAAAAGCCATAAAATACATAAGCATATTAATTATATGTATGTACATATATGCAACTTATTATGCATCACGAAATAAATTTAAGAAAGTTTCAGTTTAAATATAATTTCAGATAAAAAATTGTTTTAATTATGTGAAAATACTTAACAAAATATATTTCAAAGGAATATATTGCGTGCTTAAGTAATGTAAAAAAAATGTCTGCAATTCAAAATATTTTTTATAATTATTAAAAAATTCAATCAGTACCTTATTTCTCATTGAAGAAAAACAATTCTGTTGTTTTCTGAGATACTTTAAACTGTCTATAATTCTTTTCTAATCAATGTAGAAGATATTTACTTCAGTTTTTAAAGTTAAAACTTATTTTATTGCGAAGTGAATCGGCAGAGAGGTGGGACCAGACTGAGGAAGGTACGAACATGTACAGACATGTTGAGTCCAATGTTCAGCCTTCCGAGTGGAGGGGGTATTTGAAATATCCTCGTATCTATTTTTATGTATTTATATACAATTATTAACATTTCAAAAGCCATGAAAGTGATTTTCAGAAATAGTTTTGCCTATTTATCACCAAAACGTTTCTTTCTTTCTTAAAATGATAATTACTCTTCTGATTTCTACGAAAATCTCCAAAATGACAATAAATATAATTTTAAATTTACTTCCTTGCTAAATATATTAATATATTAAAAGACTAAAAATAGCTGAGAAAAGTAAAATATCAGTAACCCTCCAGAGGATCAACAAGATTCGGTTGGATATTTACTGTCAATGAACAGTGTACACAGACTTTTTTGGCATACAATGTCATATTAAAATAAAATAATTCCGTAATTACGCTAAAAATATTGTTTGATGAGTATGAGTTGCCACATTCATTTTGTAAATTACATCTGTAACAAAACACGAATAAGTATTTCAATAATGGGTGTACACAGATTTCTGTTTACTAACCGTTTAAAAGTAACATCCGACAAATGTTGTTTCATAGCCAACAGCATACATGATAGTCCCTACTATTTGCAGAATACAGAAACCTAAAATAAGCCATGAAACAAATATTGTGCAAACAGTTGAGACAAACCGTACATTAAATGATACCAGAGAGAAACAAGAGTTTTGTTTGGATTTATAAAACAAATACTGACTAAATATTTCACCGCTCAGATGGTCATTTCAAGGTTATTTTAAATTAACAGCTGTTTTTTTTTTTTTTTTTCAATGTTTAATTTTCAGCTGTTTTCTACATCAGAGTGTATGTAGTCTCTATGTATATGAACATTTGTAATACTTTTTGACATTAGTTGGTTAATAACTTTTTTTGCCAATGACATTAGGTATCAATAATATTTACTAATCGATATTTTTTTTAATCCTAACAGCATTGATAAGTGACTATCCATCGAATTTTATGTCAAAATACAAAATGGCTATTTTCAATTTAGTAACACTACAATGACATTCCTGTTTATTTTATCGTTTTAGCTAATCAAAGCAACAACATCGACTCATAAAATTGGTTTGATTTAAATTTAGTGTTTTATATACTATTTATATTTTGTTATTTCCAATTCCCTAATGTAAGAAATTTTCATTGTACGTATTGTGTGAAAGGATCTGTTACTTATCGCGTTAAAGTAAGATAGATTGTAATATTTATTCAATGAAATACTTCTATCTAAAAAAAAAAACAGGTTGAGAAAGTTTATCAGAAATTAACATTACCTGCTTTCAACATTGACTTATAGTCCGGTCAATTAACACATTGTAGAGTGCATTAAATATGCGATAATTTTTGACTTCATAGCTTCGTTAGGAATAGTTTGAAGGTAAACATACTAAAAGTCCCCCCCCCCCGGGGGGTGAGCTAACGGTGGGGGAAGGGGAGAAGTTTCATTTTTTTAATTTTTCGATTACATCTCGAAAACGGTTGACTCTAAAAAAATATGTTTCAAATAAACATTAAAGTTAGTTAAATTTCCTATAAAATTGATCCTTTATAAATTTGACTAATTCTAACTGTTTTCGAAATATTCGTTACTGAAAATCGGTGGTTTTCGGGTAAAAACAAATGTAACCTCACTTTTTGTCAAACTTTTCCTTCTAGTACCTTCCACGTTTCTCAGAAGAAATGACAGAATCATAATTGTAGAGCAATTAATTTACATTAATTTTATAAATACGTTTCTGATATTTGAAGCAAATGTTTAACACGTTGAGGTAAACATTTTTTTTATTTCTAAAATTATAGATTTTTAATACCTATATCTCGAAAACCGTTGGAATTTCGAACAAAGATGTAGATAATTAATTTAATAGGAAATTTAAATAACTGTAATGTTTAATTGAAACATATTTTTCCAGAATCTTCCGTTTTCGAGATATAATCGAAAAAAAAAAATGGACCTTCTCCCCCCCCCCCCCCCCCCCCAGGGACATTTAGTATGTTTACCTTCGAACTATACCTAACGAAGGTATGAAGTCAAACATTATCACATTTTTTATGCACTCTACGATGTGTTTATTGACTGGACTATAAATCAATGTTGAAAGTGATGTTAATTTATGGTAAACGTTCTCACTGTTTTATTGAATTAATATTTGAATCTACTTTTAAAAACTTTCCTTTTATGAGGTTTTGCTACTTTTTAAAAAATTAAAATAGTTATAAGTTTTATTTTTACAACATAGAGAAAATGATATATTGTAAGCTACGCATAAATTTATCGCAAGACAAAATATCGATATGAAAATACCGGATTATTGGAAGAGAAATATCGATATCCTTCTCTACTGATTGCTTCCTCATGCCGGACATTACAACTACAATCTTTTATGATAATATTGGACTATAATCAACAGGCTTAGTGACAAAAGATTTAAGATTAAAGGGAGGAAAAATTGTTTATAATACTAATACAAAAGAAGTAAAACAAATAATGTTTATCAATAAATTCTGAATAATATGAAAGATGAGGGAGAAGGATTCCATATTATTCCAGGTTGTATTATTCCCCAGATATTGGGGGAATGAATAGAGAAGCTATTGAACAATACTCGACAATATTGAGGAACAATAATTCAGAAAGGAGCCTTGCTATATCAAGAGCCGACCGAAATCAATTCACTCCCAAGCAATTGGTTGGGAATTCGGGAACAGCCCTGTGTATAGATCCCTTCCAATAACAATACTCAGCCATTATTCATTCTCTAAATAAGAATCACCTTCAAATTCAATCACATATAGAATTCAGAGAAAAACATTTAATCAAATAATTAATTTTTATTTTAAATAGCTTTAATAAGGACTATTTTTGAAAGAGGTGTTATATGGGATCAGTAAAAAAAAAAAAAAAAAAAAAAAAAAAAAAAAAAAAAAAAAAAAAAAAAAAAAAAAAAAAAAAAAAAAAAAAAGAAATGAAAATTTATAAAACTTCATGGATGACGATCGATATCCTTAGTGGTACTTCCTTGGCCTAAGCCAATAAGTGATGGGTCGTTCTGGTTGGAACGGAACTTGGGACTGGTTCCAGCTTTGAACCGGTTGGGAACGAAACGAATCGCCCAAGTTTTTCGTTCCACCTGGAACGAAAACCGACGCCTAAAGATCTCTTGTTTCGTTTCAAACTGGTTCAAAGCTGGAAACAGTTTCAAGTTCCGTTCCCCGGTACAGTAGAGTTAGTGAAGGGCCGTTCCGACTTAAAATTGGAATGAGATATTTCGTTTCGTTCCATCCCTTGTTGTGACTTCGGGATGTGAATCAACTTCTATTTTATAATTAAAAATTGTATAGGTACTACAATATTAAGAATATTTGAATAGCTAAGTATAAATACTTATTAAAAAAATGTAAACTTTTAAAATAGTTTTATTCAATCAACAATTTTTTTGGGGGGGGGAAAATGTTAGTTCAAGTATAATACTCAATTGAGCGAGAATTTCACAATTACATTGGTTCCGAGAAAAAAGGAGTAATCGACTCTTGTGCACAACTTTTGAACAAATAGTGAAAAAAATATTTAATTAAATTTGCAGTGAAACCTTGTGCGGTTCATTTCTCTGAATCCAAAAAAAGAAGTCGAGCTGTGTCGGTAGGATAGAAGATTTCAACGAAAGCGGTTTATTTTGAAGATGTCCATCTGGGGTGGTTGGGCGATGGAAAGGGGGGAGGAATCAAGAGCGGCAGAATCAACGCAACAAAGCAGTCGGAACGAGCTTGGGTGGAACGAAACCAGAGATAGAATCTAAACTCTACTACACCGGGGGACGGAACTTGGAACTGTTTCCAGCTTTGAACCGGTTTGGAACGAAACGAGAGATCTTTTAGCGTTGATTTTCGTTCCAGGTGGAACGAAAAATTCGGGCGATTCGTTTCGTTCCAAACCGGTTCCAAGTTACGTTCCAGCCAGAACGACCCATCACTAAGTAGAGTTTAGATTGCATCTCTGGTTTCGTTCCACCCAAGATCGTTCCGACTGCTTTGTTGCGTTGATCCTGCCTGTCTTGATTCCCTCCCCACTTTCCTTTACTGGCTTCTTCTTTCGGATTCCGAGAAATGAACCAAACGAGGTTTTACTGCCTATGTAATTAAATTATTTTTTCGCTATTTGTTAAAAAGCTATGCCAAAGAGTTGAGTTGATTCCTTTTTTTCTAGGAACTAATGTAACTGAAAAATTCTCTCTTAATTGTGCACTATATTTGGACTAACATTTTTCCAAAAAAAAGAAAAATTTTTGATTGAATAAAACTATTTTAAAAGTTTACATTTTTTTAATAAGTATAGAAGGAGATTAACAGCCTGAAGTCACAACAAGGGATGGAACGAAACTGCATAATAGTAAGTAGTAGGTTAGTCAAAACTGTCGTGGAACGGAACGACAACTGAAACTGGTTCAAATAGTGGAACGGAACGTAAAATCATTTCACCTTTAAGTAGGAACGGCCCTTTACTAAAGCCAATGATAATGTATCTAGTTTTGCTTTCGTTTGTCCAGAGGCAAATGTGAGCAAGGTTCAAGTCCGGCAGATAATCATTCAATTTATATTCTGTTATATCTGCCATTGATCGACTCTGGAGTCAGGAGACCCTCCTGGGGCACATTCAGCCTCTATCGAATGGGTACTCTTAATTTGGGAATAACCATGCCAATGATAGTGGTTACAAGAACTTAACTCGAAGGCGCTTCACAGGTTTCAGTTCTACAGGATTACATTTAGTCATTCTCCATTCAAGTCCATGTTATCCAACAAGTTTTGTTGATAGTTAGCTCCTTTGAAATAATTAAACAATATTCCTACAAAATCAATTCCATTATAATATCCTCTCTTATTTTATCAAATTATTGATAAGGTAAAGTTACTTCATAACTTCCTTCATCTTTACTAAGAAATCAGACCGCTGATTTTCTTCAAAACAATAATCTAAACTATTTAATATTCAAAACAGTCTTTTGTTTTAATGAAAATTAGATTTTCAAATTTCGTTTTTATTTAACTTCATTTTTCTTTTTAAAAAAACTATTTATTGATATTTACAACTGTACACAATATACATCAAGTAGATTTGAGGAAATGATTATAATGGCATGTAAAAATGGAAATGCTGGAGCTCCGCTTCTGAAAGAGTACCGAAGAAAATAATTCTTCAATAAAAATATTAAAATATTAGTATTATTATAGGAATGTTAAATACTTTCTATTTTCAATTATTCTAATTCAGATTACTCATAATAAAGTAAATCTTTTGATCATCGTGGAAGAGAACTATGTAGAGTGTAGAGAAAGGACAAAGACAGAGACAGAGACAGAGGAATAGAGGAAAGAGAAGATCGTAAGTCAGAGAGACAGAACTGATGGGGCGGAGCTAATTTAGTGGGGTACCCTATATCTACCGACCTGTCGAACCCTCTACTGTAGTACTGTCACAGTAGCTACAGTACTCTACTCAGTAGCATTCCGCCATACCGCCATACAGTGGTGACATATGACCGTGTGCCCATCTTTTGAAGTCATGTCATTAGAAACAGGACATCAGCGCTGCCCTTCGACTCTGTGTTCCATTTAATCAGTCGCGAGCCTCACTCTATAGATTTCAATTGTAACATTCCATTTCCTCCATAGCTCTTACGTCATTAGAGGAAATGAAGGTTTTAAACCAGAATAATTAAATTATCATAAGTCAATAGAATCATTTAGGAGTATGACTTATAAAAGTGCTACCGATGAGTTTAACCTTTAAAATTTTGTATGATTTTAGAATGCAAGATGCTGTCAATTTCTGAAATAAATATAAATAATTTGCGCTTTTCGTGGCCGATTAAGACCAAATTTTAAGGCCATCTAGAAGCCGTAAAACTTCATATTTTAGCCTAAATCCAGAGGTCACAGAATTTTCACTTTTTGAGATATCTCAAGTTAGAAATTGTTGATGAAATCTCAACTTCAAAATTTTAACCTCCTCGAAAGGGGTAAAAAATCAATATTTTTTTATTTTGATAAAATTTCACTTATAAGGGCTTTATCGTGCGTTGAATCGAAATTTGCGGTCAGTTGTTCATGAAAAAAACACTGATTTACAGCGGATTTCCTTGGAATTTTGTCATTTTATAAGAGTTTTTGAGCACCCTAAAAACGGGTGGTGTCTTGAGCATAACGGAAGTATTTTTATATCTAATAGCATGCATAACTGCAATTATACGTGAACGAATTATTTATCTATCTTGACTGAGAGCTGAGGAAAAAAGGAAACTTGATTTTCATATTTTTTTTTTCTCAGCTCCTAATGCCCATTGGCGGCTATAACTCTAGTTTTGCACTATTATAGGTCCCTACTACCCACACACAGATCGGCATTCAAATCTGTGAGTTACAACTCCAAACGTCCCCTTGTCAGATTGAAAATTTGACGGCAGGTAACCGTATCAGAAATTTAATGGAATATATTTTTTGTAAAGTAACATTTATCGCTATGACCTACCGTTTAAGGGGTAAATTGGTTTGAACAAGAAAAGTAAAGTTTGCCTACATTTTTTGTGTTGGAGCTTTTCTTAAAATTTCCTGTTTCTTTATCAGAAGCAGTAGATAATAGATAGACTTTGTTTTCCCCAGTCAGGGAGAAATTGAGTTTTGAATTTTTTTAAATATTTAAACCTACATTACAAACTAAAGTTTAATGAATATTCCATAAAATAACATATCTCAAAAATTACATTTAAACATCTATAATGTAATCAAACTTTTACTACATATTAAAATTAGCATTACTATAAAATAGTAAATACTGGATAGTAGCGTAATTAGGGAACGAAATTATCACTTATTTATTTTATTTCTCATATCTTTTCCATTTATATTGATCATTTTTTTTTTTTTTTTCCAAATTCTCAATTTAAAGGTCACTTTTCCCAACAAATAACCTTTACCCTTCGCCGTGAAACTACGACTTCCTGTCCAACAGTATCCTTTAATGATATTCCACTAATCTCTGTTGAACAGATCCGCTACCTAGGACTCCACTTGGACAAACGTCTTGCTTGGAATCCACATACAAGACTAAAACGACAAGAAACTACTCGTCGTAACAAACTACTTCAACATTCACTAGAAAAACGATCAAAGCTCCCAATTAATTACAAAAGAATCATTTACATGGCTGTGGTTAGACCTATTTGGACGTACGGAGTTGAGCTCTGGGGCTCCACTAAACCATCAAATTCATCTCGTATCCAATCCTTGCAATCTGAAATCCTTCGAAAAATCCTCCATGCTCCTTACTTTGTCACCAATAAACTTATCCATTAAGATCATAATGTTCCATATGTTGCTGATTTAGCCCACACCACATACCTATCCTTGCATAGTAAGCTCCATAACCACTCAAATCCATTAGTTTCTCAACTTGCTTCCCACTTTATTCTCGATAATCCTCCGAGGCGTCTGAAAAGAAGATGGCCTAGAGACCTTTTAGTGTAAATTTTTATTGAAGTACTCCTAGTGAGTAGTTCTTCACAAGTTATTTACATGCCATTGTATTCACTATCAACACATTTACTTGTATATTATTTTGTACGGTTTTAAATATCAATTAATGAAAAAAAAGATCACTTTAAAAATATTGTTCTATCTTTATTTCCTTATTATATAATATTTATCTTTTGAAGAAGGGAATGATCAGTGCTTTATTTTGAGGAATTCATTTTTTAAAATAAAATTATATTTTTTTAAACAATTAATCAATTTAATTAATGATAACAATAATTACAAATTAAATGTGAAATTAATATTCAATAATCCTGAAGAGAAAACGCAAAATCTTTGCCCTTTACTTAGTCTAGGCTAACATCTAACCTTTTAGAAGGTTAATGTCACGCTCGGAGAGACAGTATATCATCGGATAGAATTGAAATTTTTAAGAACTTTTGAATTCTATCAAATTATAAATTTTTTAAAAATTATAAATATGAATTATAAATGAAAAAAAAAAATTATACTATAAGTAATAATTGCCAATATAAGAGGTCTTTGGCTCTTTTATAAGTTAAAAATATAAATAAAAATTTTACGGAATGAAACAATTAACTTTAACACACATATTAACTTAAACAATTAACAAAAACAAAAAAAAGAAAACATTGAAAATTAAACTGAAGATAAAATGACACCTATAATCTTCACGAACTTAACAATACAATATCAACGTAATTCTGAGCATAAACATTTTTTAAAAAAATTAACAAAAATAAAAATAAAAAATCACTTACTTACCAATGACCGACTTCAAAGATGCAATTGTAATTTTTTTTAAAATAAATAGAATTTAGAAAACCTTTTTTTATTATAAACAAACGTTAACTTGGAATCCAAGTACAAGACTAAAACGAAAGGGAAAAGCTCGTCGTTTTCGACTTCAACATTTACTTGACAAACGTTCAAAACTTCCGATTTACTATAAAAGACTCATTACATGACAGTAATTAGACCTATTGGGACATATGGAGTTGAGCTTTGGGGCTCAACTAAACCTTTAAATTCTTCCCGTATCCAATCCTTACAATCCAAAATCGTTCGAAAAATCGTTAATGCCCCTTACTTTGTCACCAATAGGATAGGTTTATCCATAAAGATCTTAATGGCCCATATGTTGCTGATTTAGCCCAAACCAGATACCTATCCTTTCATAGCAAACACCATAACCACACTAATCCTCTAGTCGCTCAACTTGCTCCTCACTCCTTTCCCGATAATCATCCGAGGCGTCTAAAAAGGAGATGGGCTAGAGACATTCCAGTGTGGAATTTAAGTTGAAGTGCTGCTGATGAGTAGTTCTTTTCAAGTTTTTACATGTTATTTTAATTGGTATTAACACATTTACTAGATGTAAATATGTATATTGTACAGTTGTAAATTTCAATAAAAGAAAACAAAATTATAAACAACTAAATACTGGAAAACTGCTGGATAACTTTTTAAAATTAATCCACCAAGATTTGCATTTGACTGTTGATCACGTAATATATACAGTTAGTAAAAAAAAGTCTGTGTACACCCATTATTGAATACTTGTTCATGTTTTGTTGTTTTTAAAGTAAGTAGCTTCATTTGGATTTTTTTTTATGAATGTACATAATTCAATGAATGTGCCAAATCATACCTATCAAACAATAATGGGTGTACAAAGACTTTTTTTTTAACTGTAATTTAATGTACTCAGAAAGCAAAAGAATTATTTTTCTGCCACGAGAAATAAGGCACTGATTGAATTTTTTAATCATTAAAGAAAATTTATATTTTCGAACTGGAGACATCTTTTCTACATCACCTAAGCACGCAATATTTTTCTTTAATATAAATTTTATCATGTATTTTACACATAATTAAAACAATTTTTCATCTGAAATTATATTTAAATTAAAATTTTATTAAAATCATTCCGTGATACATAATGAGTTACAGGTAGTAAAAAAAGTCTGTGTACACCCATTATTGAAATACTTATTCATGTTTTTTTTTAAAAAATCGAGTTGCTTAATTTTGAAAATTTATTGATGAATTTAATTACAATTTAATTGCCAACCCATACATATCAAACAAATTTTTTTTGTTGGCGTAATCACGGAATTACAGTAATTTATTAAGAAAATGTATGCCAAAAAAGTCTGTGTACACTATTCCTTATCAGAAAATATCCAATCAAAACATGTTAATCCCTGAAAACATGCTTGCAATGTATTCATGTATACATTGCTTGCAATGTATTCTTTCCAGCTATGTTTAATATTATATTATATTTTCTCTCAGTATGGAGATTTCTGTATAATTAAGAAAATTGGCAATAAATTCAAGAAAAGAAGGAAAATATTAGAGGGAAAAATGAAAAATAATTTTAAAAAATCACTCAACAGTCCAACAAATCATGACAGATATAAAGAAACTGGAAACTTTCACAGTAGGCCAAGATCTGGACGTCCAGAAAAACATCAAAAGGTTCATATAAGAGAAATTTTTAAAATTATTTACAAAGACCACCTAAATCGCAGGCATATTAGAAAATTATTATAATATTATAGTAATAACTCAAACAGTGCAAAATATAATTTTAAAAAAATCACGATATAACTCGCGGTGTACTAGAAAGAAACCCTCTATAAGTAAAGTGAATAGGGTGAAACGACATAATTTTACAAAAGAATTTGTTAACTTGCCATATAGTTTCTGGGAAAATGTTTTATTCAGTGATTAATGTAGATTTAACCTTTTTCTATCTGATGGAAAAGTTAAGATGTGGCGGAAACCTAAAACACCCCTGGTAACAAAAATGTTTGCCCTACTGTTAAACATGGAGGAGGAATTATGGTCTGGGGGTGTATCGGTGCATCTAGGGTGGGAAAACTTAAGATGATTGATGGAATTATGAATCAATATGTTTATGTGGACATATTAAGACACAATATAAAATCATATGCGACAAAACTTGGTATTGGATCAACATTTGTCTTTCAGCAAGCCAATGATCCGAAACATCGAGCGAGAAAAGTCAATGTATAACTCTTCTATATTGTACCAAGGCAATTAAAAGTGCCACCACAATCTCCAGACATGAATCCTATCCAGCATTTCTGGGACGATATGAAAAGAAGTCTAAAGAAAAGGAGAATTAAAAATAAAAGACAGCTAAAGGAAACTTTATTCGAAGAGTGAGAAAATATTCAGCCTGAGGTAACAAAAAAAATTAGTTACAGTAATGAACGCCCGCCTAAGGGAAGTAATACAAAACAAGGAAGATCCTACAGACCATTAACCTTAATTTTTGTTTACTTTTACAGCTTAAATAATTAACTTCTGGAATATGATTCAGGTGTACACAGACTTTTTTGCACATGAAAATAAATGTTTTGTTGTTTATCGTTATACAATTCACTTTTTTTTTTTTTTTTTTTGTTGCAACCTTTTGTTTTATGTTCTTTAATGTCAATGCTAAGCAAAATAGCCGTTTTTCCCCAATTATAGTCCTCTTTTAATAATTATTACACTGAAGTTATATACGAGTAGGGTGTACACAGACTTTTTTTACTACCTGTAGCTAGAAAGAGGCAGGATTAAAAACTAGTTAACATCTTTACATCAGACCATTTTTAAACGATTAAATGAGATAATACTGTACGAAAAATTTTGCTGCAGTCAGATTACACTTTGTTTTTCTACTTAAAGGGTAAATACATAAATATTATCCATATTTTGGGGGTTTTAATTATTAGGTGTGCTTTCACCTCAATGAGGAAAATACGAAATCGTCAAAAAAATTATTTTTGTACAACAAGAGTCATAAAAATCGTATTTTAGTCTTCAATTGTACATAGGTGTACGAAAACTTTGCTGCTCGCTGTAATTAAAAGAAAATTTATATTTTCGAATTGAAGACATCTTTTCTACATTACTTAAGCAAGCAATATTTTTCTTTAATATAAATTTTATCAAGTATTTCACACATAATTAAAACAATTTTTTCATCTTGAATTATATTTAAATTGTATTAAATTTATTTTGCGATACATAATGAGTTGTATAAGTAATATGCTTATTTCATGGCTTTAAAAACGTTAATAATTGTATATAAATACATTTTTAAAAAATAGGAGGAAATTCCAGTTACCCCCCCTCCACTCGGAAGGCTGAACATTGGACTCAACATGTCTGTGCATGTTCGTACCTTCCTCAGTCTGGTTTCAGCTCTGTGCCGAATCACTTCGCAATAAAATAAGTTTTAACCTAAATCTGAATTCAATATCTTCTACATTGACTAGAAATGAATTAGATACAGTTCAAAGTACATCAGAAAGTAATAAAATTGTTTTTCTGCAATGAGAAATAAGGTGCTGATTGAATTTTAAAATAATTACCAAATACATATTCGAATTGGAGACATCTTTTCTAAATTACTTAAGTACGCAATATATGTATTCCTTTGATATACATTTTACTAACTGCATATTGAGGCAAAAAAAAATGTCTTAGAATGAGGAAAGTTAGGTTTCCTATAGGAAACTGTATTTACTCACCAAATATTTAATTATGCCGTTAACCATTATTTGCGTTACTTTTTTACAAGTCATGCGTAACTTAACTCACAATCTGTTCATTGAAATATCAGGGAAAATTATAAATTTAAAATACACATTAAAAAATAGAAATTAAAAAAATATTTTATTTTTTTGGTTCTTTAATTTTTCTTTAATTTTTTATATAGATTACATTCCTTTACTGCTAAGTAGTAATTCAAAAACATTCAGTTAATATTAAAACTTATCTATTTTTTTTAATAATCATTTTAAGTAAAAATCAACAAAGGAATAAAGCGAAGCGGGAGGGGCAATCGTAAAAAAGATACTCTGAAGAAGGTAATAACTCGACGGTAAGAAATTAGCAGTAAGAAGTACTCCCCTCCAGCGCCATCTGTTAAGCATCCCTCTAATTAAAACTAAAGGAATTTTCTCGATTTGCACAATTTACCTACATACATAGCTAAAAAAGGTTGTTACAGTATATATTGTAATAATTAAAAATGGTATACATTTAATATATGGAAAACATAATTAAAACTGAATATTTTTATCAGAAAATCGCCTATTTGTCTTAATTCTTATGAAGAAATCTGAGCTGCAATTAGATGTAAAAAAAAAAATTGGCCAAATTATATAACTTTTTTTTTTAATGATAAATCAATTTATTTAAATTTAAAACTGTACAAATATATACATCAAGTAAATGAGCTGATAAAGATTACAATAACATGTCAAAACATGAAAAGAACTACTCATCAGTAGCACTTCAATAAAAACCCTAAACAAGATGATATCCAGGCCATCTTCTTTTCAGACGCCCCAGATTATCGGGAATGGAGTGGGAAGCAAGTTGAGAAACTAATGGATTTGAGTGGTTATGGAGCTTACTATGAAAGGATAGGTATCTGGTGAGGGCTAAATCAGCAAAATACAGAACATTAAGGTCTTTATGGATAAGTTTATTGGTTACAAAGTAAGGGACATGAAGGATTTTGGATTATAAGGAATGAATATGAGATGAATTGGATGGTTTAGTGGAGCCCCAAAGCTGAACTCCGTAAGTCCAAATAGGTCTAATCACAGCCATGTAAATAAATATTTTTCAATGAATTGGAAGCTTTGATCTTTTGTCTATTAAATGTTGAAGTAGTCTGTAAAGACGAGCAGTTTCGACAAATAAATTTAAGGTCAGAATACTGTAAGTCAGAAACTTAAGTTACATTAAGAGTTTTGTGGATAAGATTATTTGTGACAAAGTAAGTTGCATTGAAGGTTTTTCTAAGGATCTTGGATTATAGGGATTGGATACGAGATGAGTAGTTTTTTTTTAGTGGCGCCCCAAAGCTCAACTCCATATGTACAAATAGGTCTAACCACTATGTAAATGAATCTTTTGGAATTAATCGGAAGCTTTCAACATTTGTCTAGTAAATGTTGAAGGAGTCGAAAAAAAATAATAACTGATTTAATGTATTATACGAGGGTGAATCAAATATAAACGGTAATTTTCAAAATTATATTTATTGAATAATATTATACAGAAACTATACCTTCAACATTTTCCAATGTAGTCTCCTGCATTATCTACACACTTCTGCCACCGATTTGGAAGCTTGAATATTCCCTGTTCATAAAAAGACTGAGGGCGAGTTTTTAACCATTCGCGCACGTGCTTTTCGACGTCTTCATTGTTTTCAAATCGTTTTCCTCCAAGATTTTTTGAGGCGCATTGTCACATGTGATGAGACGTGGGTCCACCATTACACCCCCGAATCGAAAATGGCAAGTAAGGAGTGGCGAAGGAAGGATGAAGGCTGCCCAGTGAAAGCCAAAACTCGTCTCTCAACCGGAAAAGTTCTTGCAACAATTTTTTTTTACTCAAGGGGAGTTCTACTCATTGATTTTCTTCACGATCAACGAACAGTGAATGCGGCTTACTACTGCCAGGTGCTACAGTCAGCAAAAACCAGTTACCGGAACAAAAGACGAGGTGTGCCCATTAGAGATATCATCCTTCTCCATGACAACGCAAGGCCTCACACCGCATTGTTGACAAGGGATAAATTGGAAGAAATGGGCTGGGAAACTCTCGAACACCCTCCTTACAGTCCAGACCTGTCCCCCCCTTGTGACTATTTTTTGTTTGCGCCCCTGAAAGAATCACTTGGAGGAAAACGATTTGAAAACAATGAAGACGTCGAAAAGCACGTGCGCGAATGGTTAAAAACTCGCCCTCAGTCTTTTTATGAACAGGGAATATTCAAGCTTCCAAATCGGTGGCAGAAGTGTGTAGATAATGCAGGAGACTACATTGAAAAATGTTGAAGGTATAGTTTCTGTATAATATTATTCAATAAATATAATTTTGAAAATTACCGTTTATATTTGATTCACCCTCGTATTTTATCATAGTTCATCATATTTCTTAACCCTTCCTTCCGTTTATTATTATGCCAAACCTAATTTTACCTCTTAGGCTACTTTCTTATATAATCATAATTTTTGTATATTTTAGTTATTCATTGAAATTTACAACTATGTACAAAATAAAATAAAAATACATCCAGCGAATGTAAAGATAATAATACTAATAGCTTTCAATTACTGGTAAAACTACTAACCATTGGTAGCAAAAAAAGGGATTAGAAAGTCCCAAGGCCAACTGCTTTTCAAAAATAAAAACAACATATTTTTCTTACATTTTTGTAAAAAAAATGCGATATTTTTTTACTTTATAGCTTCCTTAGGTTAGAAAGTATACATTCTAAAAGTGCCCACCCCTCGGGGGTGAGCTAACGGTGGGGGGAGGGGAGAATTTCAATATGATACGAATCAAAATTAAAGCTCATTAAATTTCCTATAAAATTAATCACAAAATATTAGTCGAAATTCCAACGGTTTTCGAGATATACGTTATTAATAATAGATAATCTTAGAAATAAAATAGGTTTACCACACTCTTTGTTAAACATTTGCTCCAAATTCCAGAAGCGTATGTATGAAATTTAAGTGAATGTAATGTTCTACAATTTTGATTCTAACGTTTTTTAATGAGAAACGATTGTGGAAGGTACTAGAAGGCTAAGTTTGACAAAAAATGAGGTGTCATTTGTTTTTTTTCCCGAAAATCACCGATTTTCAATAACGAATATCTCGTAAACGGTTAGAATTACAACAAATTTATATATAATTGATTTTATAGGAAATTTAATTAGCTTTTATGTTTATTTGAGGCATATTTTTCTAGAGTCTACCGTTTTCGAGATATTATCGAAAAACCAAAAAAATTGAATTCTCTCCTCCTCCACCGTTAGCTCAGCCCGCAGGGGCGGGGACTTTTAGTATGTTTACCTTCTAACTATTCCTAACGAAGCTGTGAAGTCAAACATTTTCGCATCTTCCATGCACTCTACAATGTGTTTATTGGCTGGGCTACTAAGAATGCAAAAGTTAAAATGCTGTAGCTCTGTTGGTGTTACATAAATCGAAAATTTCGCTATTAGAAATTTCATGGATATTTTTTTTTTTTTTTACATTTGTCACCAGGACCTACCTTTTAGGGGCTATATTAGTTTAAATGATAACAGTCAGGTTTGAAAACCCTGTTTTTTTAGAAGATCATGAACAGACATGTACCTACATGAACTATTTTTTTTTTTTTTTTTTTTTTTTTTTTTTTCGCTTTCAGCGAGAAATTAATATATTTTTTTTTTTTTTTTTTTTTTTTTTTTTTTTTGTTTCCAGCTGGAATATTATCTGCAGTACAACATAACAGGATAAGCCATTTTTCGTTTTTGATCACTAACCGAGAAAACTACTGAATCAATGTGTCCCAAATTTGAAAATAAAATCAATGATTGTTCTTATGCATAATTATACGTCTGTGCAATGCTACGGTTTAGCGTTCCAGTATATAATACTCAGTCCCTAAGTATTGTTCATTCTACATGGTTCAATACCGTTTCCAGTCGAGTTCTTCCATAGTTTCGGATTTATTGTTACGTTCTGGAGGGAAACATATTGCTGCCGGATTGTTCCTGGACGTGACATAGGCTTTAAATCATATTGCGTATCGGATATCGGCAAGAGGTCACCCATTAATATTTGTAACCAAAGTGACGGCTGGTTGAACCCGAAATATATCTACTATCGCAAATTCAAAGACAAATATACTAGATTTTAGCAAAAGTTATTTTGTTTTATTTTACTATCATATAAAATATTATATTTATATTATACTAAATTATATCATTGGTTATTTTTATATAATTAATTTCCATTATTTAAAAATATTTAGAATCTAAAAATTACATAACACAGTTATTATAATTTTACTTGAAAACTAGTTTCAATTGAGGTCTATGTTCAGTATCATTGAGTTTTAAACCTTACATTGAAAATCTAATAAAATAAATCATAAATGAAGTGAGCGTTGAAGTAATATATGACATTGTGACTTCCCTAAATAAGGTGAAGATCAAGCTGTTCTTTAGGTGACAAGTTTGTAAAATTCAAGATTACATGTACTCAACTATTATAGACCATTTAATGTTAAATCCGAAAATGTGAAAATTTGAAAAATATTTAAACAAAATGGTAATATTACAGCTTTTATGGAAAGAAAACGTGGTTTCCTCAAAAAATTTTGATTTATCGTATATCTGCAACGGATTTGAATAGAAAGGTGAGGTCTGCGGCATTTTGCTACATTTTTTATCTAGTTTAACCCTTTTTTTTTACACTAAGAGATACTCATCCTGTATTATGTTTTATTTATTTTAAAAATGTAAGACAAGAAATTAAATATATTGTTATACACCTAAGGAGGCAAAGTGAAAACTACTTCTGAAAGATATGTGGACCCATTGAGGTAGATATAAAGGTCTGAATGTAAAAGTCAGGTCGGACGGTTAGAACCTTTCGGACGATCATAACCTTTCGAACATACAATAATAAGACCCATAATTCAAATTTCGCTATTCGTTTAAACGAAAACAACAATAAATTCAATAAATACTTGGGAATCTAATGCATCAAGTACAAAATAACCTAAAATTATATATTCCTGAATCATTAAAAACAATAATATCGTTTGAAACCAGTCCAAACTTGTTTGTTTGTTTCGTTTAACGTCACTTTATGCTGCTATGGCTAATCGGACGATGCTACGGTGGGAGTCCTAAATTTAGCCTATCCTGGTATAATTAGGATAGGGATCTTTAACGAGTACCTGACATCGCACAGGCTCGGGACCCCCATTTTACGTCCCTTCCGAAGGACGGCATAGCTGAGGATTTTTTACTCCCTTTAAAAAATCCTAAGGTCAACCAGTCCAAACTTTTTTTTTAAATGACCAAAAAATATTTCCAATAGTCTCATTTTGAATTTGTTTCAGTCAAAACAGAAAAAAACCGACAAGTTCTAAGGGATTGTCTAGTTAAATCTAGGGACCGACAATTCCTTGCCCCATTGCATGAGTATTAACATGTTTAATTTCTTATTTTATCTTATTATTTTGAAACAACATATATAATCTGGGTATCAAATTGCTGATTTTTCAATTCTATATCTGTATATATACTATTATATCAAAAGACAAACCATTTTTCGTTTCTGATCACTAAAACTACAAAATCAATCGGGGTCACCTGTGGTGTAGTGGTTAGCATAGCAACCTACTAAACCCAAGATCGCGGGTTCGCAGCCCGGCAGATGACCTTAGGATTTTTTAAAGGGAGTAAAAAATCCTTAGCTATGCCGTCCTTCGGAGGGGACGTAAAATGGGGGTCCCGAGCCTGTGCGATGTCAGGTACTCGTTAAAGATCCCTATCCTAATTATACCTGGATAGGCAAAATTTAGGACTCCCACCGTAGCATCGTCCGATTAGCCATAGCAGCATAAAGTGACGTTAAACGAAATAAACAAACAAACAAAATCAATCTGTACCAAATTTTAAATACATCATCTAAAGTTCAAGGAAGGTTTAGCAATAATAAAATTTATAATTGTTATTTAAAAAAGTGATACAATAAATATGTGGTGCACAGTGAAGTTTGAAAATTGACCGATAGGTGGCAAGAGCCATTCAAGAGAGGTTACAAAGATAAGGAGTTATATACAGCTATAAATTGTTTATAAAATTTTCCTGATTAAATTAAATTGTTATCAAAAAATATATACTTAAAATAATCTAAGTTCTTTATTATGACATCGAGCGAAACCGCGACTTAAGATGCTAGTTTAATAATAAAATAAATTGAAAACAAATATAAAGCAAACTTTGTTAAGTTAGAGGAAACTTGAAGCCCTCCGTAAGTTCTACCTAACCTATAAGTTATCATTTCTTTACTAAAAGTTATTAATTTTTTTTCTTCCTTAGAGCGCGCAGCTAGAACCGCTAGTTTTTGTGTAAGTTTATAGAAAGTTTGTTGATATCGGAGCGGTACTATAAGAAAGTTTGCAGGTGGGAGATATATATTGGGTTCGGGGTTGACAGGGGCGGCCTCTTGGCGCTAACGGATGATCGATGTTGTTAATAACCTCCAGTCCCCACGTTTTTTTTTTTTTTTTGGTTTTGGTTTTTTTTTTTTTTTTTCTATTTTCTGTTAGTCCATTGACTAATTGTCTATATAATGTATCCCCTGCCCTATCCACTTCGTCTATAAACTCTTAGCTTACGGTTCGTTTCCCAATATTGGGGCGAAATCTCTTGATTTAACGCCTTGAAAAAAGAAGTTATATGTCTCTCTTAAAGTTCAGCCGGAAAAAAGAATGTAAATCGGACGGAAAAATATTTTTCATTATTTTAAATATGTTAATCTGAATTTAGTTTTCACAATATTTATTTCTTATATATATTTTTTTTTTTTTTTTTTTTTACAATTCACAATTTTAAATGCTGTACCAAAAATAAACCAGTCTCAAAATTAAATAAAATACTATTAAACAACTTAAGTATATACTGACATAATCATAATTTATAAAGAAAGAAAAATATACAAAAAAACACTTAAAGAATAAAAAGAAAAATAACATCCTAGTAATAAAATAAACAAAATTGTAACTATACATTCTTAAATATCTATACATTTTTGTATACATACACACATACATACTTAACATCTAAATACATACACTCACACCTAATATATACATATGCAAACATATATACATAACATGCATTAACAAGTATATTTAAAATAACAATAAATATAATAGATTGGTATACCACATTAATAAATGTTTAATTCTTTTATGTATATATCGTTTTGTACTATTTTTATTATAGTTACCAATATTTTTTATAAGTGGGTTTTTATTGTTTTTACACTTAATGAAAAATTGTTTACATATTTTCTCAATGATTTCGTTAATATTCGTTAATATATAATTCTAGTTTTCACAATATATTGGGTTGTCACACATGAAATGACCGTTTTTAGAACCAGGAAGAAAATACAAATTTGAGATCAAATCTAACATATTTTTTATTCAAAGTATTTACCTTAATTTTCGATACACTTCTGCCAACGGCTTACTAAGTTTTCTATCCCAGTTTTCATAAACGTTGAGTCACGTGATGAAAGGAATTCAGAAAATGCATTTTTAATGTCTAAATCATTGGTAAGCAATTTTCCTCGCAAAAAGTTAACCAAAACTAACAAAATTTGAAAAGAAATGGTAATTGTAAAGATCCTCCCACTGTTTCATCACCGCCACACCGCTGTCTTGGGCCATTCGAAAGTGTATTGCAGAGGCAGGATCAAACTGCCATTCTTGGCTGGAACAGACTCCAAAAATAACTGATCATAAACTGTGAATAAGTATATAAGTATTGATAATTTCATTGATTTTCATTTAACGGTTTTCGTTTTGAAGCAATTAAAATATTATTTTTTATTTTTCAGTTAAGTTCGTGTAAGTAGGTTTAATCTTGAAGTCGGTTTTGTTTTTCTCTAAAAATTATTTTTATAACAACCTTGTATATCATAGATACGGCCATATTATTAAACATAATCAAAACACTAGATATAAATATCTCAATTCAATCAAAAATTTCAGTTAACTGTTTGTATTTAGCACAAAATTATTAATGAACACCAAGTGATCGATGTCTTATTAATAAAGGATAAATAATAATTTTTAATCAAAAAGGCCATGGATTGATATTATATAACTTTCTAGATCCGAAGTCTAGTTGGTGCCATGTAAATTTAATGGCAAAATCAACAGTGAATTTCCCCAGACACGAGATGCGAAGGTGTTTGGAACAGTTGAATTATAGATAGAGGGTCAGAGAGCTTCTAAAACTTTTGTTCCTCCGATCTAAAAAAGTTTTTTCTTCCTCACCTTTTGTCGATCAGAAAAAAATTATATTTATTTTATTAGCTGTATCAAAGTTTATTAAGATCTCTTATTAGATTATACATTCAACAGCAAAAAAAACAGGACACTCAGATTTCGTCTCATAATGTTCTTAAATCTTTTTAATCTATAGTAAGAAATGGTTTATTTATAACTCATTTACACAAAATATTCCACAAATGAATACTTTTTATTAATTATTAAAAAAACATTTTTTTAAAACTTTATTCTTCATTTTCTTCAGGTTTTCTGATAAGGGATGTTCTACGGCGAAGGGCCTCTCAATCATTTGAGGCATAGAAGAAATTAAAACAATCCATCCATCTAACAAAGAAGTTGAATTTGCGAAATTTCAGTTATAGGAATTATTTTTTTAAATCTATTCCTCGTTCCTTCAAGACACACTGTTTTACAGATCTGCCAGTATCTGACGAATTTTTGAGTCCTAAGGACATCCTTGGCCAATCTCTCCTTCCACAATAAGAATTAGTTTTCGTCCTTAAGGATGCTGTTTTAAGATGGCGGAATTTAACGATTTTATTAGTTTTTCCTCCTGAAGGATAATATGTTGAAATATTTAACGGTTTTTAAGTTGTCGTTGTCGTCCTAATAAGTTTACTGTTTGAAAATATTTAATGATTTTAAGATGGCGGAAGGATAAATTTCGCCATTGTTCTCCTTATAAGGACACTGTCTTGAAATATTCGACGATTTAACTATTGACATACTCTATTAACTAATAACGAAGTTTACAATAAAATCAGCAAATTAAAAAGCATCATCAAAGCATTTTTTTTTTTTTTTTTTTTTTTTTTTTTTTGTTTGAGTCTATTATAGTTATTTTTCATGGAATGGAAATGTTAAAAAGCGTTGCATTAAGTTTTTAGAGTTCAACATTAAACCTACCTATATTTCATGTATTCATATTTCTACGACAATACCTCAGTAAAAAATAATAATAACAAGAGAGGAGGGGATATTGAAAAAACACTTTCAATATATTTTTAAATAAAAGTACTAAAGTCAAAAAAACAAATTAATGAATGTTGTTTCCAAGAACTGCCAAAAAGAATATGATAAAAATAATAAAAACGGTTTTATTTTTCCCTTTTCCTCCAACCTCAGGCAATTTTCCTAACTTACTATGTATAATTTTATCTTTACATTTACTAATTAAATTATGTGTATAGTAAAAGAATGTTAATGTCCGAAACGGAAAACCCGCTTCGGCCTCTAGCAAATGGACTGTATAGGAATATATGAAATCGAGGTTTTGCACTCTTGGGGAGATATTATTGAGAAGGTAGCATAAACGAATAATACAGAAGAAATCTCTTACCTTATTACTGCCGCCGACGGTCTGTCCAGGGGCCCCTAGAATCTTTACGGCCTGGCAGATGTTTCTCCTAAGCTGCAATATTCGTCCAAGCTCGCCTCCTCTTAGATCACCACTCATTCGGGGGAGAACTAGGTTAGAAAACCAATGGAAGACCATGAGGTCTAGGGCAATTTTGTAGGAGGTGCGTACTCGATCACAGATAATAGAAGAAAGAGGAATATTCATGTGTGGATTAGCGCAGATAAGGGCTAGTTGCACCGGAAATTCATAGAGTGCGTCAATACACAATAAATTAAAGTTTTTCTCCTTTCCCCCCCCCCTTCACATAAGCGCCGATTGGCGCGAACATTATGATAGTTTTTTATTTTAAGACTAAAGCGACAAGAAACAGCTCGTCGTTACAGACTACACTAACATTTACTAGACAAACGATGAAACCTCCCAATTCATTACAAAAGAATTATTTACATAGCTGTGGTTAGACCTATTTGGACGTATGGAGTTGAGCTTTGGGGCTCTACTAAACCATCCAATTCATCTCGTATCCAATCCATACAATCCAAAATCCTTCGAAAAATCCTAAATGTCCCTTACTTTGTCACCAATAAACTTATCGATAAAGATCTTAATGTTCCATATATTTCTGATTTAGCCCACACCAGATACCTATCCTTTCATAGTAAGCTCCATAACCCCTCAAATCTATTAGGTTCTCAACTTGCTTCCCACTCCGTTCCTAATAATCCTCCGAAGCGTCTGAAAAGAAGATGGCCTAGAGATCTTCTAGTGTAGAATTCTTATTGAGTGCTACTGAGGAGTAGTTCTTTTTGAAGTTTTGACATGTTATTGTAATCGTTATTAGCTCATTTACTTGATGCATATATTTGTACAGTTTTAGCTGTTACGTATATCTGCGAAACGTATGTCTATGTAGATTTTTAAATTAATTAATAAATAAAAAATATACTTTTTTTTTTATAAATTCAATTTATTGATATTTACAACTGTACATCAAGTAAATGAGTCGATTACCATTACAATAACATGTCAAAACTTGAAAAGAACTACTCATACGTAGCACTTCAAATTTACATTAGAAGATCTCTAGGCCATCTTCTTTTCAGACACCTCGGAACATCATCGGGGAACGAGCGGGAAGCATGTTGAAAAGCTAATGGATTTGAGTGGTCATGGAGCGTGCTATGAAAGGATAGGTATCTGGTTTGGGCAGATTAAGCAACATATGGAACATTAAGGTCTTTATGGATAAGTTTATTGGTGACAAAGTAAGGAGCATTGAGGATTTTTCGAATGGTTTGGATTGTAAGGATTGGATACGAGAGGAATTAGATAGTTTAGTGGAGCCCCAAAGCTCAACACCAAATAGGTCTAATCACTGTCATGTAAATGAGTGTTTTGTAATAAAATTGGAAGCTTTGAACCTAAGTCCAGTAAATTTTGAAGTAGTCTGTCACGATAAACACTAAATAAAATAAAAAAAATTTCAGATAATGTAAGTGATTACAATAATAGATTATTAAATAATCACGACCGGTTGTTAGTTTTTATTATTATGATAAGAATTATTGTACGTTTTTAAAATATATATATTTTTTGTCTCTATTATTTTTATTTACGATTATATTATATATTCAGTAAATTTATAAACATGTCTGATTAACTTAACTGGCATAAAGTTTGTGCTTTAAATAAAAACCTCTGATACGGACTGTAATTGGGTAATTCAATTAATTTTAAAACTAATTATCGGTATCGAGAACTGAGAATCAATTCATTTGTATCCGCAATCGTAAGATTTTAGTATCGACACGTGTTTGTAAGAATATATTTGAAACATATTTAAAGTTGGCAAAAACATAAGTAGCATAACTTCTATTTATGTGCTATAATTGGACTATAACCTGTTATGAATGCCACTAGACTATATTTAGATTGGACAAAGAATGTTCTGTTCCGTGTCTAGTTATCCTATTGGCGATAAATGCTGGAAATAACCTACAGGAAACTTTGGCAGGTTTCCATGATAAAAAGCCAAAGCCTCTGCAATCTCACTGTTCATGCGAGGTCGTCCATCTTGGCAACGAATCCAATCGTTATAAATGTTGTCATAGTCAGAATTCCAATGTTTTGGGTTTTTTTTAATTATAGACAGCTGTTTCAAGGAACAGCTGTGTATATAACAAAAAAAAATATTACTGCTTGTGAGTAATATTACTAACCTCATTGGTGCTCAACTTTATTATGATTATCAATCCTTTACTAATATTTAATTAATTTCAATTTAAGTAGAAGGAGATTGCTTATATTTATTTAATTTAGTGGCAATATTCCACTGATCCCTGTTGAACAGGGACATATGGGGACATACGGAGTTGAGCTCTGGGGCTTAACTAAACCTTCTAATACTTCTCGTATCCAATTCTTACAATCCAAAATTCTTCGAAAAATCCTTTAATGCTCCTTACTTTGTTACAAATAAAGCTAAGTCAGCCCAAACCAGATACCTATCCTTCCATAGTAGGCTCCATAATCACCCCAAACCACTAGTCTCCCAACTTGCTTCCCACTACATTCCCGATAATCCTCCGAGACGTCTGAAAAGATGGCCTAGAGACCTTCTAGTGTAAAATTTATTGAAGTGCTACTAGTGAGTAGTCCTTCACATGTTATTTACATGCCATTGTATTTAATTTCAACACATTTACTTGGTGTATATATTTTATATTGTTGTAAATTAAAAAAATAAATAAATATTTAGTGGTATAACTCCTTATCTCTTTTCTTTATTTCTCTACATGTTTCGGGATTTTATTCCAATCTTGAGGATTCCAAAACTATTTACTGTGATTTTTACACATTATCAATCTTGTTCAGTGTACTTACAGTGACTTTTAAATTAATGACAATGTGTTAAAATCAAAGTAAAGAGTATTAGAAACCTGAAGATAATAATGGAGAATAAAATCCCTAAACATGTAGAGGAAGAAACTAAATAAATGAGGAGTTATGCCACTTAACTTAAAATTAAATTATTTATTCAATTAATACTTTGTTAATAATATATTTGAGTTATTCAGTTGACAGCATAACTAACTCCAAGTTTAATTTTTTTCAATAAAGCAGTTTTAATAATATTACCCTATAGAAAATTCTTACCTTTTTCTTTATCAAAAATATTAAAATATAGCAATTTACTAAAACAGCCATTGTGCTCTTAACTATTTATTCTAAATGGTTATAATTTAATATTAAAAAGATAAAAGCAGTAATTTCATGCTGTTAGTCACTTTCTCAACTGAAAACTGAAAAAAATTGTTTGTTTAGTAAATTATAATTCTAATTTTTTTTATTAATATTATTTTTGTTTTTTTAGACGAGTTTGAGGCTGTTAAAAAATAATTAAACAAAAAAAAAACTATTAAAAGGGATCCCTCAGGATTATTTTTATTTTTACTAAAAAAATTCACTTTGACCCTGACAGAAAAACAACAGATCATTGATATGTCCATCTATAATCTTCTGCTTTTTCCAATTTACATTTTAAAATTAAAAGGCTCAAATTACTCAAACTAATAATTTAATTAAATTAACTATTAATAATTATTCGAAATACACAAAGTAGAGAGAAAATAGCGGTTTGAAACGTGACTTTTTTAATTAAAACCAATATAGTTACTAAACGGTATGTCTTAGGGCCAATGTTATATAACAAAAAATATTTTCCATTATATTTCTAATCAAGAAACTTGTCAAATTTTCGATTCAGGCAACACCAAAAGAACTAGAGTTTGTCAAAATTTTACATTTTCGAGTTTGAAAAAAACATCTAAATAAAGAAGAATTTGTAAAATAAATTAGATAAATATTTTTCTGTACATGTCTAAATTTTAACTAACCCAAAAATTTCAGTTGATAATAAATAATTTAATAATTCTTGTTTTATTTTTTTTTTTTTTTATAAATTTGTTTTTAGCTCCTCCCTGACAATGAGACTATGTACCATGATAAACAAATCACAGGTGGTATTTTTTTTTTTTTTTTTTTTTTTTTTTTTTTTTTTTTTTTTTTTTTTTTTTTTTTTTTTTTTTTTTTTTTTTTTTTTAATAAAGTTTGACTTCATAGCTTCGTTAGGAGTAGTTAGAAGGTAAACATACTAAAAGTCCCCGCCCCTGGGGGTGAGCTAACGGTGGGGAGAGGAGAGAAGGTCCAATTTTTGGGTTTTTCGATTATATCTCGAAAACGGTTGACTCAAGAAAAATATGTCACGAATAAAAATTAAATCTCATTAAATTTCCTACTAAATTGTTTCTATACTTATTTGTCGAACTTCCAACCGTTTTCGAGTTATTTGTTATTGAAAATCGATAATTTTCGTAACCAAATAATTTTTACCTCACTTTTTGTTAAACATTTGATTCAAATGCCAGAAACATATTTATGAAATTAAAGTAAATTTAATTTTCTAAAACTTTGATTCTAACATTTTCTTCTGAGAAACGATCGTGGAAGGTACTTGAAGCAAATGTTTAACCAAAAGTGAGATAAATATTTTTTTTTTTTCGACAAGTATCGATTTTCAATAGCGTATATCTCATAAACTGTTGAAAGTTCGACTTATATGTATGGAATCAATTTTATAGGAAATTTAATAAGCTTTAATTTTATTTGAAATATAATATTATAGAGTGTACAGTTTTCGAGGTATAATCCAAAAAAAAAAAAAAAAAAAAAAATAGAACCTACTCTCCTCCCCCCACCGTTAGCTCACTCCCCAGGGGCGGGAACTTTTGATATGTTCACATTTTAACTACTGCCAACGAAGCTATGAAATCTAAAGCTATCGCATATTTCATACACTCTACTACCCTTATTTCAGCACTCATTGACTGAGCTATTGATGTATTTTGTTTTTCACAAATTTAAAATTTAATTAGTAAATTCCTTAGAAATATACTGTATGGTGTTGATCTAGCCCAAACCAGATATGTATCCTTTCGTTGTAAACTCTATAACCATTAAAATCCTTTACAGTGGGAGGCGAGTTCATCATTCCAGATAACCATCCGAGGCGTCTGAGAAGAAGTTGGCTTCGAGACCTTTTAATATAGAACTTATTGAAGTGCTAACAGTGGGAAGTTGCTTTACAAGCAATTGGCACTTTATTATGTATGTGCGTTATCATTTCATCTACTAGATGTGTTTGTTTTTTATTCGTAATTTTAAATTTAAAAAAGGAAAAGAAATAATAATTAAAAATGAAACATTTTTTTCCTTATATTCCGCATTTTTGTAACATGTACTTCGATCTTATATCTTTTCACGGTCACCCCCACTTCCAAAACTAATCCTAAAATACGAGTTAGTTTAATCACAATGACTTGACGAAAGAGGGCGCTACAGGTGAGGATAAAAATGATGGAGCGGCGGATTTCCACTGGCGTGCCAAAGACCTGGATACTCGCCACTGTTAAATTATTCCAGAGGATATTCCAGGTGGCTGGAAGAGACCTGGAGAAGACTCGTCAATAATCAAAGAGGAAGAGCGATCTCAAATATAGATTGGAGTAGTCAATGTTTCAGGTCGGTCGGACCTTATATCCGACCTAGTTTCCACCTCTATCAGGTCAGTTCTGCCGATTGCCTCTATTATATATTCAGTGCCAAATATCGGGCGTCGAATCAAAAATTTATTTTGAACTTTTCCATGATAACAGCTGGGTCAAGCGGAGTACAGTTTAACATCATTTGTCATTTTTTTTCATTTTACTATGTTGTCTTTTCATTTGTTTCTCAATCTCATTTGCATATGTTAATGGAAATCAAATTGCGATATAAATGGAAGAAGAAACATATTTATATCATTCGTAAAACATTTGTGAACAATATGGTTAGTGAATTATGACTGATGAAAAAAATTGCCACAGCTATTGCAATTATAGTTCTTTGTAGCATTTATTTAAAATTTGAAGAGGCGTGAGATTTAAATCGCATAGAAATGAAATGAAAAAATAAACTATATTCTAGGACTTACTGTCAAAAAAGAATAAGTATATAATGCACACTTACAAATATAATTGTCTGGCTGTATTATTTACAAATTAACCTTCCTAGGACTGGTTGGATTGTAAAACGTTAGGGACTGAGTGGGGTGCGCTCACACCCCAACTTTAAATTTCAATTTTACATACTAAACCACAATAAATACTTTTTTCTTTAATTTATTTAATATTTAGGTATATTATAGGTTAGATCATTTTTATTTATTTATTAATAAATTGATTAATAAATTTGTACGTTTTCATCATAAAAATTATTGATTTACAAAAAAAACAACTAATAGAAAGAAAATAAATTTACTTTTATCTTTATAAAAAATATGGGTAACGGTTCGGATCGGCGACACCACCAAACTAGGTTGACCCGCGCTACACCGACCAGTTCGATCCTTACGCTTCACTTCGAGTTTACATTTATCGATAGTTCATTCCACAAAAATCTGGATCGGTTTAAAACGATAGCCTAAAATTAAATACTTTTGAATCACTAGAAATAATAAAATCGTTTAAAACCGATCCAGATTTTTGTTTAAATGATCAGATTAACATATCCAATAGCCCCATTTTAAATTTGTTTCCCATAGGAACGGGAAAACCCAATGAGTCATAAGGGAAACCCCGTTGTAAATCTAAAACTTAACCTACCTGCCTCCTTTTACTTCTCACAAATTCAGTGTTTTAGTTACCTCGAAGGTGAGTGCCTATGCTTGATTTCTTGTCTTATCTTTTTAAAAACTTTAGTATATATAATCTATGTAACATAGTACTGATGTGTTGAAAAATTTGTTTGTATGTTTTAGAACTGAAGATGAATGTTTAGCATTCGAAACTAGTTTTCAAATAAAATAATCTCAATAGAAGTGGCATTTAATTCATCAATCCTAATTTAGATTTCTATTATAGCAAATTTTGTTACTGCTAAACCTTCCTAGAATTCGAAAATGATTTAGTAAAAATTTAGTACAGATGGGTTCAGCAGTTTTACCATTGTAAATTTAATGGCGGAATGGTGCTATTTTCATACTTTACTAAGATCCAATTGTCGCACCGCATATAGCTTTTAAACAAAAAATTTATTAAAAATAAACAGGTAAATTGTATTATCAAATTCAAGTTCTATATAACACCGTAGCTATGTACTCCTGTAGAATGGCGCTCGCCAACTATCGGTCAGTTTTCAAACTTCACTTTTATCCACTTGTTTCGCTTTTTTAATGACAAATTAATTTAAAATAAGTAGATTTTACTATTGCTAAACATTCCTAGAACTATAATGATGGTGTTGTTAAAATGCGGTACAGATTAGCTCAGTAGTTTTCTTGGTTAGTGAACACAAACGAAAAATGGCATATCTTTTTATATAATAGGATAGATAAAGCCCAACTCTGCATGTGTCCTATTTTTGAGGGAAATATTTTAATATTCATATTATCATTATTCAAATCTTCAATTTCAAAGTATAATTTTAGCGATAATAAACTTTTATCCCTAGATTAGTTTGTACTATTTTAACTGTATGAATATTTCATTGCTTATTAAATAAATCATTTTATATGCAGAAACCCATTTAAAATTTTCATTTAAACAAACCGAACAAGTAATTCAGTCTTGAATGAGCCATGGATTGACCAGTTAAGTCAAAAAGTTCGGGGAAAAACGGCTCAATGTGAAAATTGATTCGGATTTGCATCTGAAGCATGACATTAACGGGGCCCCATTTAGTTAGGAGCTCCCCCCCTTTGGCCCCCCCCCCCTCGCCAATAATGGATTTGACAACTGTTTCGCGTGACTTCTCGACAGGAGATCAATAGTGGATTACGCTTTTGTTTATTTTTCAATATAAATCCAGGGGTCAGTTAGGCATTTTTTTTTAATTAAATATTTTTTTTTTTTCATTTATTGATATTTACAACTGTACAAAACAACATGGCATGTAAATAACTTGTGAAGAACTACTTAATAGTAGCACTTCACACTAGAAAATCTAAATCTAAATCTAAATCAAAAGGTCTTTAGGCCATCTTTTTTTCAGACGCCTAGGAGGATTATCAGGGATGGATGGGGGAAGCAAGTTGGGAGACTAGTGAATTGGAGTGGTTATGGAGCTTACTATGGAAGGATAAGTATCTGGTGTGGGCTAAATCAGAAATATATGGAACATTGAGATCTTTATGGATAAGTTTATTGGTGACATAGTAAGGAGCATTAGGGATTTTTCGAAGGATTTTGGATTGTAAGGATTGGATACGAGAAGAATTAGAAGGGTTAGTAGAGGCCCAAAGCTCAACTCCGTACATCCAAATAGATCTAATCACTGTCATGTATGTGAGTCTTTTGTAATTAATTGGGAGCTTCGAACGTTTGTCTAGTAAATGTTGAAGTAATCTGTACGACGGGCAGTTTCTTTTCGTTTTAGTGTTGCATGTGGATACCAGGTAAGGCATTTGTTCAGATGGAGTCCTAGGTAGCGGACTTGTTTTACGGAGAATGGTGGATCATTAAAGGGTACTGTAGGACAGGAAGCCGTAGGTTTAAGACGAAAATTAAATAATATATTACAAAAAAATATATATAAGTGAATGAATCTCTTTTTGAGGTGGACAGCTGTTTGAGCTGTCAGCTGTTTTATTAGAAATATATTTATTTTCAGTTTTTGCTTACAAATGAAAAAAATGAGGGAAACCTTTACCACTAAAGCCATTGAAGGGTCTCGGAGATTTGAATAATAATTATATAAATTAATAAAATATAAATAATTATATATTAAAATATTTATTATAAAACTTGCGCCATTACAGCTCATAAAGGGTCTCGGGGACAATAGTTCGGTAAAAATTAGTGTTACTTACCCAAAGTTTGTAAAACAGCGAGATTTGGCCGAAATCAAACTCAACCGCCATATTTCAAAAAATATTCCTTAAGCCCGGACTAGAACTCTGCCCCGGGAGCATGGCAGTCAAGTACATGACAATGATCAAATTGTACAAATATATTCGTATGAGATTTGTTTACCATATCACTAACTATAGATTTATTGTATGTAAAATTACACAATTCTAGCGAAGAGGTGGTTTGTTGCTTTTAACAGTTACTTTTCGGTAACCAGTTACTGTTCAACCGGCGCGCATTCTACTGGTAGCCATTGGTAATGATAACTTCTAAAATTCCCTCCTTTGAGCCCGAGATCCTCAGATTCTATTCTAGATGCAAATATAAATCACACTACATGCTTTTGTAAATTGTACTTCAATGTTTAAAATTTTATTTTATTCAATAAATATGATATTGTTGTTACAATATTAAATAGTCATGGTAGTCTAAAAGAAGAGAAAAAAATAGCCAAAAATGAATAACCTTTTTTAAATTTATTATTTTTATAAACAGTCTCTAAATGAAACGAACAACAATTTATAGTAAAATGGCAATTGTAAAAAGCCTGAGAAGCCATCAATAAATGGCAAGGTGTGAAAATGATTTAATTGAAAACTAATAATATTATTTTTCTGTAACCGTTAAATAATGGGAACATTATTCAATTAAAAACAGGTGATTAACGTTCCATTTTATTCTCTAGTGAGTAAAAAATCCTATAAGCTTAACTTTAATTCTCTAGATTGCCGAGTAAAATTTTAGTGCCACCTTAAAACAAAGTTCATTATTATTTATTTTATATTATATAATTATTATTTCATCTAAATGCACAGTATTTTACATAAAATGAACAATTTAAAAACATTTCTAAAAAATAGCAGGACAAATTTAGAAAAAAATTTAAAATAAAAGGAAAAACTACTATTTACAACCATTGGAAAGGTTATTACATTTATTCCTTATTGGATAGTACATATTTAAATTGAATTGCTATTAAGTTGAGTTTAAATTGAATTAAGATGGATAGCGATTCAAGTTATGAAATAATTCAAATCAACCATTTATATCTAACGCCAATAATTGTAATATTACAATAAACATTCAGTACTTGTATTGATACCTGAATAAAATTTATAAAACGATTTTCATATTTGTTTTTTTTTTTGAACGGTTGCAGAAAAAATGTAATATTTAACTCGAGTATAAAGAATTTTACTCATTCTCGGCAATTTACAGCACTTGCTTCGCTTCGCTCGCTCGTGCGTGTAAACCTTCCTCCAGTGAGTAAAAGCATTTCTTTACACTCTTGTCAAATAAATAATTATCTATTTATAGTCGAATAATATTATATAAATAATATATGAGTATAAGGTATTCATCTTATGTTTAAAAGTGATACAGAATAATAAATGAACATTATGTGGCTGCTTTTGCTAAAAAGGCACCGTAGTGAAGAGCAGGTTCATATCCGAACAACAGGTTCATAAATTATATATTGAGATAATTATAAAAATATTTATATATGATATTTCTTCAGTATCATGTCTGCTTCTGAGCCTATATCCCCAGTCTGTCTTATTAGGCCCCAAAATCTTTCTTATGATTTTTCTCTCATTCTTTTTTATTTCCTCCATTTCTCCTTTCCTATTTATATTCAATGTTTCTGCGGCATAAAGGCTTTCCGATTCCACCACATTGTTATAGTTTCTAATCGACAATCTTTTGGGGGAAAAATGTACACACATTTTGGAAATATATTCATGTTTATAAATATTTTTATATAAATATGTTTATAATTATCTCAATATATAATTTATGAACCTGTTGTTCGGGTCATCATGATGACAGCGGTACCTTCAGTAGTACATATTGGTGATCCTTAGCATGTCTTCTTGAGCAGGCTTTGACGAGAAGCCGCTGTCTGAACCAGAGCTAGAGGCTCCTAGGATTGCCAGGACCATTGAAGGAGACGTCTCTTGTAGCCAAGTGACGGTGGAGTACCCTTCGGAGCCATACGTCACCCACACTCCCTCATAGTCTATCTTCAACTATTATATCCAGTATATATATATATATATGTACCATATATTTCATTTATGATTGTACATAAAATTAGTGATTATATTATTTTAGGTATTACTTGTGAAGGGGTCAATACTAGCACCACTGTTCTATACACTCTCGATATGCCACTTAGCCCTCAAACATTGACAGCAACATACGCTGATAACACAGCAATATTAACTAGACATAAAACCCCACAGTTGCATCATTACTCTTCAACACCACTTAACAATACTACAAGACTGGTTCAAACAATGGAAAATAAAACTAAATTACACAGCACATCATCTTTACACTCAGACAAGACTCTTGCCCACCTGTCTTCATCGACAATCAACCATACCACAAACTAACGAAATTCATTACTTAGGACTTACATTTGATAGAAGAATGTCCTGGGGCCACGTGTGAAACAAAAACGTCTCAGTCTAACCAAGAGATTAAAACTTCTGTATCCAATGCTTCATAAACGGTCGACATTAAAACTCCGACAACGACTGAATACATACACTTACTTAAACCCATATGGAAATACGACACACAAATATACGGGACTTCAAAAAATACTCACCTTAAAATAATACAAATATTCCAATCAAAATTACTCAGACTAATCACGAAATCACCTTGGTACATTTCAAACTACACACTTCACACTGATTTAGAAATACCCAAAGTAAAGGAACATAAAGACGATTTCACGACAGACTTCATGGACATAACAACATACTCATTAATGACATGGCCACGACTGACATACCTGGAAATACTCTCAGAAGGCTTAAAAGAAGCTGGATGAGAGATTTACTCAAATAAATCTCCTTAATTCAAGCCAGGAGGAGGTACTATTGAGTACTTGTCTCCCACACGCATACAAGGCCTGTAATATTACAATTTCATCACATTCACTGATTGTTACCCTAATAACAGGTGTTTATCAAAATCTGAAAGAAAAAAAAAACTTGTGAAGAGGTGGGTTCTTTTAACAGTTACTTTTCGATAACCAGTTACTGTAACACCGGCGCGCATTCTAGCGGAATACATTCGAAATTAGAACTTAATTATCCCTATATCAACACATACTAACTTAGCCCCAATGTTTTCCAGCCATTAAAATTCCTTCACCGCTCTTCACTACGGTACGCCTTTAACAAAAGCTGCCACTTATTATTCTGTATCACCTTTAAAGATAAAATAAATACCTTACACTCATATCTTGGTTATCCATATAATTTCCTTTATTATATTATAGTATACTATATTTATCCACATAAGGGTGTTCGGAAGATCGTATAAACTCAATAGACACTTAATAATTATTAATCGAAAAATGTGATGTTTTAATTAAAAACTAATAATATTAAGTTATTAATAGTAGAATAACATTATAGAGGGTGTTTGGAAGATCGTTGGCCAAAAATATATCTCGGGTAGGGAGGTTTATTTTGAACCTATTTAAGGTCACTTAACTATATACAAAGTCTTAGGCTAGTTGCACAGACACCGCCTTTTTGCCGGCCGGCAAAAAACCGACCGATATTTTGCCGGTGCTAGTGCTTGCACACTCACCGGTTTTTTACCGGTCAAACAATTAGTAGAATTATAATTTTATTTTATTCTTTACTTTTCGACCTAAAACTTTTAACAATTTCTGATTAACAAATTGATATTGTTTCATTCGATTCAGTAACTCAAACAAGTAGTAGCTTTTGTAATTATAGTGCATAAAACAGTAATTATAATGCAGTGGCAGGCGCCGGAAACTCACCTGCATTTTGCCGGCCGGCAAAAAGTCGGTGTGTGTGAATTGAAATTTGGACGACCGGTAAAAAACCAAAACCTGGGTGTGTGCGACTAGCCTTACGGTTTTTTTTTTTTAATGATTTTTTATGTAAAAATAGCCAAATCCAAACATTTATGCTTTATAACTCCGTTGTTTACTGATATATCAACCACAGCAACAATCATTTTTTTTCCTGTAATTCTAATACCAGGTATGCAAGTTTAAAATGTCGTTTTAATTCCAATAGAATGCGCTCTTAGCCTATTGAAGGATTTGCTTATCTCTAAACGCTATTTTGTTTGTTAGTCATTTGTTTACAAAAGTCAGTTGTTTTTAAGTCGTTTACGTGGACGTATCATACCTTTCTTTGGTGTTAAAAATGTCTAATTTTAAGCCAAATAAAGAGCATTTACGGCATGTCATGATTTTCTTATTTAATCAAAAGAAAAAGGCATCTGAATGTCATCGAATTCTTGTTGAGACTTATGGCGATGTTGCTCCAACCGTCAGGACATGTGAACGTTGGTTTCAAAGTTTCAAACGTGGTGATTTTGATGTTACTGATCAAAAACGAGAAAATCGACCAAAAAGTTTGAGGACTTCGAATTGCAATCTTTATTAGACGAAGACAATACCCAAACCCAACAAATGATGGGCAGAACAGTTGAATGTCACTAGGCAAGCCATTTCCGATCGCCTGAGAGCTATGGGAAAGATTCAAAAGGTTGGAAAATGGGTTCCACATGAATTAGACGAACGACAGATGGAAAAAAAAAAAAACGAAAAACTGTGTGCGAAATGCTGCTTTTACGCCACGAAAGAAAGGGTTTTTTGCATCGAGTTGTAACTGGCGATGAAAAATGGATTTATTTTCAGAATCCCAAACGAAAAAAATCATGGGTAACGCCAGGACAACCATCCACATCGAGTACAAGACCGGATCGTTTTGGGAAGAAGACAATGCTGTGTGTGTGGTGGGATCAGAAGGGAGTAGTCTACTACGAGCTTCTCAAAACCGGCGAAACAGTCAATACCGAGCGCTACCGACAACAAATGATCAATTTGAGTCACGCATTGATCGAAAAAACGCCCAGAATGGGCTCACAGGCACGCCAAAGTCATTCTTCAGCATGATAACGCTCCTGCACATTCAGCCAGATTGACTAAGGAAACGATTTCTTCGCTTGGTTGGGAACTCCTACCCCACCCGCCGTATTCACCTGACCTGGCGCCTTCTGATTATCACCTCTTCTCATCGATGGGACACTCATTGGCGGAGCAACACTTCAACAATTTCGAAAACGTACGAAAATGGCTCGATGAATGGATTTCAAATAAAGATGAAGCATTCTTTTGGAATGGTATCCATATATTGCCCGAGAGATGGGCAAAATGTGTAGAAAGCGAGGGTCAGTACTTTGAATAAAATATATTATACTTTTTTTAAATTACTGTGTATTTATTTTAAGAAATAAACGACATTTTAAACTTGCATACCTGGTACATTGTCCATGTAAAATAAAAAAGATTTGATGCAAAAAGAACAAATACAAAAAAAACGGGAGATCGTTAAATATTGTTAAAGGCAAAAATAAAAATTATAAACTTCAAGTTTAGGTTCAATAAAAAAAAAGTAAGCACAACAGCCAAATCCAAATTGTTTAAAAAACTTCTCTAGTTAACACTCTTTAAAAAAATACCATTTGCAGGCACGCAGCACATCTAGATCTTTTATTTTTTTATAAAGTAAAAAAAAGGGTCCCACCAGTGCACACTGACAATAATAATGAATCGAACTATATTTTTTATGCAAAACGTAACAAATAGTTGTGTTTCTTTATAGCATAGGTTAAACTGCATATTTTCCCTTTCCTTTTCGGAATGTGGATATTATCAGAGTAAATTTTATTTACATTTTCGTAAACAAAAATCAGGGAACAAAATTAAACAAATTTTAAATTATTCATAAATTTAATTTGTAGAGTATCACAGGTATTGCTCAAAATGAGTCCAAAAGTTCTTGTTTTGATAAAAATTCTTCATTATAAACCAAATCTTTGACACGGCCCCAGAGGTAATAATCAAGCGGCGTGAGGTCTGAAGACCGTGCTGGCCACTCAATTGGACCTACTCTTAGGCATAAATGTTTGAATTTGGCCATTTTTACAAAAACATTTATTTAAAAAAAACCGTAAGACTTTGTATATAGTTAAGTGACCTTAAATAGGTTCAAAATGACCTCCCTACCCGAGATATCTTTTTGGCCAACGATCTTCCGAACACCCTCTATAATGTTATTCTACTATTAATAACTTAATATTATTAGTTTTTAATTAAAACATCACACTTTTCGATGAATAATTTTTAAGTGTCTATTGAGTTTATACTTATACCTAGGGCTGTATATTCGTATAAGGCCAGTTAAATCTTCCTGAATTTAACGATTTTTAAGTTACCCGAAGGATATTCCTCTATGATTAATAATTGTACAGTTGTACCAATGGGTAATTTACAAGTCATACTAATAATTTTTCCATACTTATACAAAATGTCAATACTTTATACAGTTGTAAATATTAATAAATTAATTGAAAAAAAAAAAAGTTTAGAAACTCAAAGGTTTTTTAGGATAACAAGCAGAACATCAATAGAAGAATTTATGTAAATATTTTAATAAAGCTTGTTATATTCCAAGTAACATACTAGAGAATTTTCATTTTAATTTGTCTTCAGAAAATAACCGTTTTTTTTGTTTTGTTTTTTAAACCCAATAAATGAGTGCTTTTGATTCCTAATAAAAAACATCTGTTAATAAAATTGTTACATTAATTTGTATTGTTGTATTAGTTTACAAAATTTTAAATTTATATTATTCAATTTAAATTATTTAATTATTTGATTACAACTGTATCTTTGACAAGACTTTACTACTATTTTGTATTCAATTATCTAATTAACTACACATTTTTTTTTCTTGTTTCTTTTTCATTTTAAATTATTTTTATTTTTTATTATTTTAATGTTTGTATCATCTTGGTCACATCCAATTTTTGTTATTCTAGCCCTGATGAAGACCTGCAAGGCAGGTCGAAACGTTGTCACGCCAAAATATAAGTTTTTCATTTAAAAACTGGCTGTGTTTATTCAACCTTGACTGCACCCCTAACAAATTCATCTCCTTAATGAAAAAATACTTTACAAAATTAAAAATTATTTAAAACTCTTTATCCGTGAAGGCAATTATACAATTAGAGAACATTCTTTCCAAAAACCTCAATATTTTCCTGACAGAAAAACCATATATCATGGATATGCCTACATACCCTAAAATCTACTGAGTTTACATCTACTGCTTCTCATAGGGACAATGTCGACAAACACCAACAGAGCTATTGCGCGTAAAAAAAGCACTGACACTCAGCTAATGAAAATGTAGGCTAAACGTTACGTTTTTTTTTCATTCGACATAATTTTCATTAGTGAATTGTAGTCAAATTTACGATTCAAGAAACACCAACATAGCTAGAGCGTTTCAAAATACGAGTAACCCCCCTCGCGTTCCCCAAAACGTATCACTTATACAAAACGTACCAACTAGGTCACGAGTAAAACATATTCCAAGTTAAAATTTTAGTAATTCAAAGCTTTGTTAAACAACGATGGTATAATATAAAAAGAATGATTTGGTTTGAACATTTTAATAGAGCTTGTTAAATTCAATGTAATATACAAGAATAATTTAGGAGATGTAGATAATTAGGGTAGGCAGTCATAGATATTCAGCAGATCTAAATAAAATGTTTATTTTTTCTAATTCTTAAAGCCAACGTTTCGACTTGCAAGGCAAGTATTCATCAGGGCTAGAAGAAAAGAAAACAAGCAGAAAGGTATGACTACATTGTAAAGATATATGAATAAACACACACCACAATACATAGGAATGAGTGAGAAAAATAAATAAACATAAAATGAAAAATAAATAACTGTATAAGAGTAAGGATAGTAACATAAAGGCAATATATAAAGGCCATAAGGCCAGTAAAGACTATTGATTTGAGGCTAAAATGATAATTAAAATTTTAATATTATTATTATTATTATTATTATTATTATTATATTAATTATAATATTATAAGGGTATTATTATAGAATAGAACAGAATAGAATAGAAAGAAAACTTTATTCTGGGACAAAGTCCCTTAAGAATAACATTAAATAGTACAAAGTATTATAATTGGGCGAGAGGCTGTTAAAAATAAAAACAACATAGGTAAAATTAAATACAAATATGTATGAAAAAAAATACAGAGAAAAACTAGAAAAAGAAAAAACTATTAATGAAAAGAGAGTGAAAAAATAAATGTACAAATAAAGAGGTTAATATTGTAAACAAAATTGCAGAAGAGAAAAAAAAAAAAAACAGAAACTTAAAGAAAAATAAAAGATAGAAAATCAAAAATTATCATTACAAGAAATAAAAACATTATCATAGTCAAACTATAATTTTGGCTAATGTTTTATGTCTGACGGTCTTAGTAAATAAATTAGACGATACATACATAGTACATACATCCTTATAATTAGAGAGAGTCGGGTTGGAGGGAAAGAAGATGGTGAAAGAGTAGTGTTTTGAATGTTCCAAGGGAAGAAGCATTGCGGATACGGGGGGGGGGGGGGGGGGGGGGGGAATTCCAAAGAGTAGAGGATCGGACAAGGAAGGAACGTTGGAATGAAGTACTTCTGTGGAATGGAGTATAGAGATCGGAAAGACGAGATCTTGTATGCAGTGATTTGATAGCAGACTTGAATTTCAGGTTACTGTAAATAAAGGGAGGGTGATGGGAGTTATAAGTAACTATCATTTTACCATTTTAATTCTCATTTTAGCCTCAATTCAATAGTCTTCATTGGCCTTATGGCCTTTATATATTGCCTTTATGTTACTATCCTTACTCTTCTACAGTTATTTATTTTTCATTTTATGTTTATTTATTTTTCTCACTCATTCCAATGTTTTGTGGTGTGTGTTTATTCATATATCTTTACAATGTAGTCATACCTTTTTGCTTGTTTTCTTTTCTTCTAGTCCTGATGAAGACTTGCAATGCAAGTCGAAACGTTGGCTTTAAGAATTAGAATAATATAAACATTTTATTTTGATCTGCTGAATATCTTTGACTGCCTACCCTAATTATCTACATCTCCTATATATATCACAGTCAACTATACCTTATGATCAAGAATAATTTAATTTGACTATATTTAAATTATTTTTAAATAAATAAAAAGCTCTATAAAATATGATCCTTTGTTCCTCTTTATCCGAAAAGGCAATTATAAAATTATGGAAACCTCCCCCCCCCTTTCCTCCCGAAAAAAAATATCTGTAACGAATCGCAAACAATAAATTTTCAATATTAATGGACCCTCTATTACACTAAATGTGTATTCATTAATTATTTTGCTCCTCCGTGATTATTCTACCTTAGCCACCTAACAAAAGGACATACTTTTTTTTTTTCCCTCAGGACACGAGGATTTTAATGTAGAGTTGCTTATCCTGGGAGCAGTCATGCAGAGTACTTAATCCTGGTTAGATAGGGGGAGGAGGATATTAATATGGAACATTCAGACTGGAAGGTTTAAAATCAGGACATATTATAACAGGATTTACCTTGGCACACCCTTTTTTTTTTATTCCTTCATCTTTTTTTTAAAACATTTTTTAAAGATAAAAATCAGCTGATTCGAATTAACTTATGAACCGATCCATCCGATTTGCTACTTCTGTGATACTTAGTTTAGACTAGTTTTTCTAAATTCTACATAATGACCTAAGTAAACCTTTCGTCTTTGACCTCATAACTCTTAATTTTTTTTAAAATGTCATCAAAACTTGATGGACCGCATTATCAGTGCTTACAACTAAAGGAACATCAATCATACTTTTTACACACAATATCAATAAGCAAAGGATCGACAATTCGATTAGATAATAAGTTTTATTCGGCAGAAATAATTTTATCGATTTCATCTGGTTAGATTTTAATTTCTAACCGTAAAAAGTTGTGAAAACACTGTACATATAAATTATGAATATTATTATAAACCTTACTATTGTAAACCTTCCTAGTGCTATGAACCATAAGTAGGTAGTTAATATTTGGTTCAGATGGGTCCAATAGTTTTATTATTGCAGAATTGTACATATTAGTCCAGTCAATAAACACATTGTTGAGTGCACGGAATATGCGATAATTTTTGACTTCATAGCTTCGTTAGGAATAGTTATAAGGTAAACATACTAAAAGTATGTCACCACTGGAGGGTCAGCTAACGGTGGGGGAGGGGAGAAGTTCAATTCGATATCTCGAAAACGGTTGACTCTAGAAAAATATGTTTCAAATAAACATAAAAGTTAATTAAAGTTCCAATAAAATTTATTATATATAAATTTGTCGTAATTCTAACCGTTTACGAGATTATGATACTGAAAATCGGTTATTTTCGGGAAAAAACAAATGTCACCTCACCTTTTGTCAAACTTTTGCTTCTATTACGTTTCAAAATCGTTTCTCGGAAAAAAAGTCAGAATCAAAATTGTATAACATTAAATTTACTTTAATTTCATGTATACGTTTTTGGAATTTAAAGCAAATATTTAACAAAAAATTAGGTAAACTTTATTTTATTTCTAAAATTATCATGTGCTGCATGTATTATTCTGTTTCTGAATTCTTCTATTTGGGTACAGAATTTTGATCAGTTACTAAAGTTTTCATGCGACCTCACACAAAATGTTTTTTTTTAAAGTTTTATGACTTGTTTAACGTATCAAGAACGTTAATTTTATAAAATATTACAAATTAGTATAACTGGAAAACGGATTATGTTCGGACAGTAGTTCTAATTGTAATTAAATCAACTCAGATTAGCCTGTACTATCTCCCCCTACCGGCTCCGCATCTATTTTATAGTCAGCCTGTATAACAGCGTATCATTGTAACCTCTGCGCACCACTTATCTATCGCTTTTTTAGCAGCAATTTAATAGAAAGTATGTAAATTTCATCATTGCTGAACATTTCTAGAACTATGAAGGTGATGTAGGTAAAATTTGGTAGAGATTGGTTCAGTAGATTTCGCGATTAGTGATCACAAACGAAAAAGGTTCTTCTTTTATATAATAATATATATATATTATATGCATTTATTGAAATTTACAACTGTACAGAATATATACATCAAGTAAATGTATTGACAACGATTATAATAACATGTTAAAACTTGGAAAGAACTACTCATCAGTAGCACTTTATTAAAACTTACACTAGAAGGTCTCTAGGCCATCTTCGTTTCAGACGCCTCGGAGAATTATCAGGAATGGAGTGGTAAGCAAGTTGAGAAACAAGATTTGAGTGATTATGGAGCTTACTATGAAAGGATAGGTATCTGGTGTGTTATATATATATAAATAAATAAATTTCATTTCCTTATGTCATAAATATAAGTGTATATGAGATGAGAGTGCAACAGATATAATTCTGGGTTGAAGAGAAGGGATCCATCGAGGTCATGTGTTCAGGGCTAATGCGCTTCCAATCTGCTTTGAAGTGAATTGCTTTTAGCCCTTTAAGTCTCACACGTGTCTCATATTATATGAGTAAACCCACTTGCTTCGTTGATACAATTTGATGAACAGCACAGTATAAATATATCATAATTTAAATATATATATGTTTCATATAAACATTTAATATTTATACTTTCTTCCAGAGTTAATATAATATCGAACCACTGTTCCAACCGTGCTCACACCAAAAAATACCTTTTCTGTTAAACCCCATGTCAAAATTCATTTCTCATGAGAAAAAAAAATTAAGTGAATTATGTGTAATTAAGAAAACATTCGGAAAATATAGACCACTAAATAAATTAGCATGGATTCTTCTATATCATGCGTACCTCAACAGACACTAAATAAATGTTGAAATTCATGTGTTGACTACTGATACACTTTCTCAATATATCAGGATTTTGCTAATTTAGTCCAGTCAATGAATACATAAAATTGGTGTAGAGTGCGTTTTCTGTAATCCACGATTTTCTTAAAAAAAACATGTTCAGGCTAGTTAGAAAGTAAACATACAAAAAGTCCTGGAGTTTTCGGGCCTGGGGAAAGGAAGAGGGGGGCGCGAAAGGTCCCTTTTTTTGGTGTTGCGCTCATATCTCGAAAACAATGCGTCGTATGCAAAACATGACTATTTACTAAATTAAAGCTAATTAAATTTTCTACAACTTTTATTATACACACATTTTTCATATTCTGTAGCTTTTCCGAGATATACGCTTGGCAAATGTAAAGGACTTTAGTATAGTATGTTTATTTTACTCATGAAAGTTAAAATTGATGTTAAAATTTTATTAGCATAATTTAGTAAATATTTTTGTTTTGCATACGACGCACCTTTTTTGAGATATGAGCGCAACACCAAAAAAAGGGACCTTTCACAAGGGAACAAAAATATTTACTAAATTATGCTAATAAAATTCTCTACAACTTTTATAACATACACATTTTTCATATTCTGAACCGTTTCCGAGATAACCGCTCAGTAAATGTGAACATTTTTAAAAAAAATGAATTTCAACTCACGTTTTCTGTTAAACTTCCCTCCATACCTTTTAAAATGTTTATCCAACGATAAACGTCTTCTAAATAATATTATAGAAAATTAAATTTACTTTAAAATACACATATATATGCCAATTTATCTTTAATCTGTCAAAAGTTACATCAATTTTAACTTTCATGAGTAAAATAAACATACTATACTAAAGTCCTTTACATTTGCCAAGCGTATATCTCGGAAAAGCTACAGAATATGAAAAATGTGTGTATAATAAAAGTTGTAGAAAATTTAATTAGCTTTAATTTAGTAAATAGTCATGTTTTGCATACGACGCATTGTTTTCGAGATATGAGCGCAACACCAAAAAAAAAGGACCTTTCGCGTACCCTCCCTCCTTCCTTTCCCAGTCCTGAAAACTCCAGGACTTTTAGTATGTTTACTTTCTAACTAACATGAACAAGTTTCCGAAGCACTCTATAATCCTTTATTGACTGGAATAATAGACTCCGGTAAGCTGCAAGACCTTATTTACCTGGGTTGTAAGGTCTATCTCTGAGAAACTTGTGTTCTTCCTTGGGCAGAAATCACGGATTTCGGGTGCACACTTGAATAGTCTTGTTAGTAGTGACTATCCGCTACAGACCTTTTTTAATAAATTTTAATATTTAACAGTCAAAAAGTAAATAAGTTGACTCAACGCTCATTAAGACCTTTTTCATAGTTTTAATCACAAAATACAAAAAACAAAACAGAACGTCTATAATTAGATTAACTTCACTGTAGGTTATAATAGGTTTATATGGCACTCCGTGTTGCCAGATTCACTTCACACTTTCTACAAACTAGAACATAAAAAATAGCACTTCTTACAAATAATAATAATATCAAACAGAGAATAATAATAGTAGAAGAATAAACTACTAATACAATAATAAAAAACAATAGCAGGCGGCGCGACATACGAGAAGTCGGTTTAAATTAATTATATATTGCAAACGCCCTAGCGTATTTTGTATTTTTTTTAATTTTTAAGTTGCTTACGTATGCTTTTCGAAGGAGCTAACTTGATATTTTGATTCAGCTCTCCCAAAACATAAAAATCAATTAAGGAAAAAACATCTTTTTTGCTTCTCATAACTATCTGGTGACAGGTCCTTAACGAAGAACATCCTTCCTCATATGTTTTTTAAAGTAATATTTTAAATCCTTCAATTGGAACAATTTGCAATCGCAGTTTGAAAAACAAGTTTATTAAAAATTTAAATGTTCTCTGCTCGTATGATTTCGATACTGAGCACGGATATACAGAAAAGCTAAAAATAATTTATTCGTAGACTTGAACGCAGTCTGCCGCTAGAAAAATCATAACAGATTTTCTCCTTGCATACTATGCCGATCTCCACAGTAGGTATAAACAAGGTTTATTTTATTCGATTATTTATTATTATTCAATTCAAAATATTCTTTAGCCTTCAGAGGCAGTGAATAATACAATATATTTTAATATAAAATATTCCGACAGAGGAAACAGAAAATCTTCGCCCAAGGGAAATTGACACAGTGACATGAAGTAAAAAAAAAAAAAATTAAAAGCGTTTATGGATTTTATTTTATCCCTGTCGGGTTTATTATTGAAGAGGGAATGTCTCAAAGCTAAATAATTTTCGATATAAATTCAAAGTGAATAATTAAGTTGACGTATTTAGGATTTATTTTTATTATTTTTTTATTTATATCAATTTATTGAAATTTACAGCTGTACAAATATATATACATCAATTAAATGAGCTGATAACGATTACAATAACATGTCAAAACTTGAAAGAATTGACATTTTATTATGAACGTTTTAAACACATTTACTGATTGTATTAGTTTTTATTTTTTGTATACAGTGTATAATTTTCAATAAATTGATAAATAAAAAAATGTGTATACATATGTTCAATAAGGTTCTTCAGGCTCAGTCAATAAAATAACAACTTATTTTGGCGACGTTTAGACATTGTTCTCATAATCATGCCCTACAGTGAAAAAACACGTTTCAATAAAATTATATGAGTTGTACAGTTTATCTCAAAACATAAGGTTAGCTACAATATAAATATATAAAACATACGTTAGAATAATTAACGACATATAATTACAATATATGGAGGAGTAATGTAATGTTACTGGTGGATATGCTATTGGTATCTACTACTTAATTATAACAATTCTAGTTCACAACTGAACTGGGGAATCTCTAAAAAAAGGTAAAGGTTGAGAGGGTTGCTATTTCCAAAACTGGTAAAAATTCCCAGGTACAGGTAGTATATATATATATATATATATATATATATATATATATATATATATATATATATATATATATATATATATATATATATATATTTATATACATACATATATTTATGTGGATAAATGATTTATGTGATGTATATATATATATATATTTATATTTATATTCACTGCAGTAAATACATGGAAAAAATGAAAAAAAAAAAAAAAAAACATAATTTTTTTTATCTTTGGGAGCGGGCTCTTTAACTTCAAAACATTTAAATCCTCTTTCTAGCCTCTATGAGACCACCTTAAGTAATAGAACACGGGACAAGCTAACAGGTGGCGATGAAATCTCATTCTTGATTTTTTAGGACATTTCCTCTTGTATCCCCCGATACCTTTCATGTATTTTACACAGTTGTAAATATCAATACAAAAACTGGGGGGAAAATTATTTATAATCCAAAATGGATCTAAAACGTTAAGAATTACGAAGTTCTGGTTTATGAAAAAAAACTTTGTTTAGACATTAACACTTTTAAAATTATCATATTCATTCAATAACAATTATGAGATAATTCCAATTTACAATTCATAAAACAAAATTACGGGGATGAAACGAGAACTCATTAAAACACAATTAATAACAGTATTGTGGTTGAGGCTGATTAAGAATTCGCCAAAATCCGCGGAACCACAATTAGTATGCTGAAGACTTCCTCCGAGATAGAACTGTGTCACAAAGGTTCGAGCCTTAGACAATATAACTAATGAGCACAAGGCCCCTTGGAATGCACGGCTGGCCTTATAAGGCTTACTTTATCAAGCTAGTATTTGCAAGAATTGTTATTTTAAGGTAGAAACGCTATAATATAAACTTATAAAAACTTTTAATTTTGATTTGTTTAATATTGTTACTCGTTTTCTAACTGATATTAGATACCATAATAACAGAAAATTGTAAAAGAAAAATATAATGGGTAACACTTGAGGTACGCATGATGATATAGAAGGATCAATACAATTAGGATTGATGAATTAAATGCCACTTCTATTGAGATTATTTTATTTGAAAACTAGTTTCCGGACGATCGGTTAATCAAAGAGTAAATGAACATATAAGAGCATACACTAATAAGACCCAAAACTCCAATTTCGCTATCCATCTAAATGAAAATAACCACAAATTTAATAAAGACTCGGGAGTAAAAATATTACATCAAGTAGAAAATAGCCTAAAATTAAATACTTTTGATTCACTAGAAATAATAAAATCGTTTAAAACCGATCCAGATTTTTGTTTAAATGATCAGATTAACATATATAAACGGCATTCAAATCTCCGAGACCCTTCAATGGCTTTAGTGGTAAAGGTTTCCCTCATTTTTTTCATTTGTAAGCAAAAACTGAAAATAAATATATTTTTAATAAAACAGCTGACAGCTCAAACAGCTGTCCACCTCAAAAAGAGATTCATTCACTTATATATATTTTTTTGTAATATATTATTTAATTTTCGTCTTAAACCTACGACTTCCTGTCCTACAGTACCCTTTAATGATCCACCATTCTCCGTTAAACAAGTCCGCTACCTAGGACTCCATCTGAACAAATGCCTTACCTGGTATCCACATACAACACTAAAACGAAAAGAAACTGCCCGTCGTACAGATTACTTCAACATTTACTAGACAAACGTTCGAAGCTCTCAATTAATTACAAAAGACTCACATACATGACAGTGATTAGATCTATTTGGATGTACGGAGTTGAGCTTTGGGCCTCTACTAACCCTTCTAATTCTTCTTGTATCCAATCCTTACAATCCAAAATCCTTCGAAAAATCCCTAATGCTCCTTACTATGTCACCAATAAACTTATCCATAAAGATCTCAATGTTCCATATATATTTTTGATTTAGCCCACACCAGATACTTATCCTTCCATAGTAAGCTCCATAACCACTCCAATTCACTAGTCTCCCAACTTGCTTCCCCCTCCATCCCTGATAATCCTCCTAGGCGTCTGAAAAAAAGATGGCCTAAAGACCTTTTGATTTAGATTTAGATTTAGATTTTCTAGTGTGAAGTGCTACTATTAAGTAGTTCTTCACAAGTTATTTACATGCCATGTTGTTTTGTACAGTTGTAAATATCAATAAATGAAAAAAAAATATTTAATTAAAAAAAATGCCTTACTGACCCCTGGATTTATATTGAAAAATAAACAAAAGCGTAATCCACTATTGATCTCCTGTCGAGAAGTCACGCGAAACAGTTGTCAAATCCATTATTGGCGAGAGGGGGGCCAAAGGGGGGAGCTCCTAACTAAATGGGGCCCCGTTAATGTCATGCTTCAGATGCAAATCCGAATCAATTTTCACATTGAGCCGTTTTTCCCCGAACTTTTTAACTTAACTGGTCAATCCATGGCTCATTCAAGACTGAATTACTTGTTCGGTTTGTTTAAAGGAAAATTTTAAATGGGTTTCTGCATATAAAATGATTTATTTAATAAGCAATGAAATATTCATACAGTTAAAATAGTACAAACTAATCTAGGGATAAAAGTTTATTATCGCTAAAATTATACTTTGAAATTGAAGCTTTTGAATAATGATAATATGAATATTAAAATATTTCCCTCAAAAATAGGACACGTGCAGAGTTGGGCTTTATCTATCCTATTATATAAAAAGATATGCCATTTTTCGTTTGTGTTCACTAACCAGGAAAACTACTGAGCTAATCTGTACCACATTTTTACAACACCATCATTATAGTTCTAGGAATGTTTAGCAATAGTAGATTCTACTTATTTTAAATTAATTTGTCATTAAAAAAGCGAAACAAGTGGATAAAAGTGAAGTTTGAAAACTGACCGATAGGTGGCGAGCGCCATTCTACAGGAGTACATAGCTACGGTGTTATATAGAGCTTGAAATTGATAATACAATTTACCTGTTTATGTTTAGTAAATTTTTTGTTTAAAAAGCTATATGCGGTGCGACAATTGGATCTTAGTAAAGTATGAAAATAGCACCATTTCGCCATTAAATTTACAATGGTAAAACTGCTGAACCCATCTGTACTAAATTTTTACTAAATCATTTTCGAATTCTAGGAAGGTTTAGCAGTAACAAAATTTGCTATAATAGAAATCTGAATTAGGATTGATGAATTAAATGACACTTCTATTGAGATTATTTTATTTGAAAACTAGTTTCCAATGCTAAACATTCATCTTCAGTTATAAAACATACAACATTTTTTTTTTTTTTTTTTTTTTTTTCAACACATCAGTACTATGTTACATAAATTATATATACTAAAGTTTTTAAAAAGGTAAGACAAGAAATCAAGCATAGGCACACACCGGTTTTAAACGATTTTATTATTTCTAGTGATTCAAAAGTATTTAATTTTAGGCTATCGTTTAAAACCGATCCAGATTTTTGTTTAAATGATCAGAATAACATATCCAATAGCCCCATTTTAAATTTGTTTCCGATAGGAACGGAAAAACCCAATGAGTCATAAGGGATTTACCTCGTAGTAAATCTAAAACGTAACCTACCTGCCCCCCTTTTACTTCTTACAAATTCAGTGTTTTAGTTACCTCGAATTTGAGTTCCTGTGCTTGATTTCTTGTTTTATCTTTTAAAAAAAAAAAAAACTTTAGTATATATAATCTATGTAACATAGTACTGATGTGTTGAAAAAAATTTTTTTGTATGTTTTAGAACTGAAGATGAATGTTTAGCATTCGAAACTAGTTTTCAAATAAAATAATCTCAATAGAAGTGGCATTTAATTCATCAATCCTAATTATAATGGGTAACTTTGCTTAGTTATGAAGGAGAGGACATTTTTGGAACATGCGACAAAATGAGGGTTGGCGTAGAAGGGATTCTTTTCTCGAAATTTCCTAAAAAATTACAATAAAATTAAAAACAACAAAAGTGAATTTATTTTATAAATTAAACTTTGTTGTGTTTAATTTATGTCTTGAGGAATCACAATTTTACTAAATCCTTTCACTAAACTCTGTAAACGGATATACGCTCATATTTACCTAGACGTTGTTTTAACTATGTATTGGGGATCAAAAACCATTATGAACATGCAAAGAAGTGAATCATAATCATAATTCTGTAGTAACAAAAATGTATTGAAAAACTTGGATTGACGAATTAATTGCCGCGTCTATTGGTATTATTTTAATAGGGAGTATAAAAAAAAATGACCGTTTCTTAAACAAATATTTGTATTATTATTTCTTTGATATAAAATACAATTAATACTCAAAGTATAGTCCATTGTTATCTACCGTCATTATCCATCTGCTAGCCAAATGCTCGATGCCACGCTGATACCATTCCTTGGGATGGCTGCCAAAGAACTCTTCGACAGCATTTTCAACTTCCGCAAAATTATCAATTCTTTTCCCTTGAAGAAAATGGGCAATAGATCGAAACAAGTAGTAATCCGAGGTCTGGTCCATATGGTGGATGAGGCAGGAGTTCAAACCCATAAAGTTCTGTAAACTTCTTTACTGATTGTTGAGGAGTATGTTCGCGAGGGACCAGCCCACAGGACTTTTTCACCTTCCCCGTGGAGAGAAGATGGCGACTAACAGTATCTTTCGACACACCACACTCCCTGGCAAGTTCGCGAGTACTTGTGGACGGATTTGACTCAACAGCTTCCTTCAGAACCTCATCAATTTCCGTTAATAGCTGCTCGGTGCTCTTCTTCCTTTCCAACGTCGTTTCTCCACTTCTAAATTTTTCAAACCAATTTTTTTTTTCCAGTAATGTTTTAAAATTACCAGAATTTTGTAGAACACTGTCATGTTTCTTCTTTGAAATAAATAACTGAACTGAGGGTTTTTTTTGAAGATTCCAGTGTTAGAAACAAGCTTAAAGAATGCTCTAATGGGATTATTAAGTATTGGTAAATAATAAATAGCGTTAAGATATTTACAGACTTTTGAACTCTGGAATTTGATAAAACGGTCATTTTTTTTTTATACACCCTATTATTATATAACTAGTTTTGAATGCTAAACATTCATCTTCAGTTCTAAAACATACGAAATATTCAACAAATCAGTACTATGTTACGTGGATTATATATAATAAAGTTTTCAAAAATGTAAGACAAGAGATCTAGGAGTTATCTGAAATATATCCATCATGGGAAGGGGAAGGGGGAAGGCAGGTTAAATTAAATCTGTTAGATCTCCCCAGGTGAGTACCAATGTTTAATATCTGTTTATAAGATAGTTACGATAATAATGTTAAATAATATATTTCTTATATAATTTTGTTATATTAATGTTTCCATTCAATATTTTTTATTTATTTGCAAAAGATATTTCTTGTACAAATAACATACGAAATAAAACAATTTTTTTTTTTGTCTAGCAGCACTAGGACTTTGTATAGATAATATTAAATTATATAAGTACTACAAATATAAAGAAATAGTTTAGACACTTTTACCTTAAAAAAATATAATAAAATAAATAATAATAATAAATAAATAAAATAATTATCAACTTAATAACTAGTTAAAATCAATGCAATTACAAGGTATACCGAATTACAGATTTATAACTTCCCACCAAGTCATATTTAGTCATTATTGAATTTAATTAAAGGTTAAGAGAATCAGAGAATCAGTGACCCAGTAATTTAGAAAAGAACCACAATAAGACCATAAATAACACAATAAATAACATTTAGCTTTTCAGTCAATGGCACAACATATTACAAAATAATATAGTCTATTTAATTTTTGAATACAGTCTACATTTAAGATTTCCTCTTAAATTATATTAATGGAAATATAATTATATGTTATAAATTTCTTATACATTTTATGAACTGTAAAGAAGAAGCTTTAGATTAACAGCAGTTTTAAATTTAAACACTTGCGGTCTCAGGAAACAAAAAAAAAGTAACAGCCATAAATTATTAACACCTTTTTTTTTCTTCTTTTTTTTCTTGGTAAGTACTAAAATTCAGAGGGGACCAAGTGCCATAACCAAAGGAGACTTAAAAGTGGAATTGGTAATAAAAAAAAGAAGGTCTGAGAGTAAAAACGGTAGGAAAAAAAAAAGAAGAAAATTCCGGCCCTATAAGAGAGAATTATGATGACCTTAAGGGCAAACAAAGTAAAAGTTTTTGATGGGCGGCTCTGGAGTGGCTTGGAAGAACAATGGTCCGCTGAGGTACTCCGCAGAGATGAGTCGAATTGTCTACTCAATACTGAGATATCTCTCTTCAAAAAAATATTAATACGGTTCGTAACATATCTGAGTAAGGAAGTAAGATACGTATGTCTCTACAGAGTGAATTAATTTGCAGTATAATATTTATAAATTATAATTCCAACTTATTCAAAATAATGAAGATGTAGTTAGTTAGGGCTTGCAATTATCGAAACACGATCAAAATACAAATTTGAATTTATTATACCAACGTTTCGGACTTTGCAAGCTAAGGGCCTTCAGGGCTAGAAGGAAAACCAACAAAGAGAAATAACAAGAAAGTGAGTGAATATATAAAGTTTTTAAACAAAAAGAAAAATAAGATTGAAATAAATAATTAAATATTTTGTTTCAATAAAGATAAAAAAGGAATTACGATAAAAGACAAGTGGACATAGCTGGTGAATAAATACATAAATAAAGTATAACAGTTGACCGGTGAACAATATAATTGATTAGTAAATACATAAAGTGTAACAATTAGACAGTACATAACAATATGATGAAGATTGAAGCATATATAGCATTATAAATTTAAAAGTATATAATCAATGAAAGTAGAAACAGGTGTTATAAATTGTGAGAAAAATGAAAGTTTGCATGTTTTTTTTTTTTAACTATTATTGATATTTACGACTTTATACAATATACATCAATTAAATTTGATATAAAGAATTATAATTATAACTATATATTATGACTACTCACTAGAAGCATTTTAATAAAGGTTCTAAACTACAAGGTCTCTTGGTCATCTTCTTTTCAGGGGCCTCGGAGGGTTATCAGGAATCAAGTGTGAAGTAAGTTAGGAGATTAATGGATTCGAGTAGGAGAATTGGGCTAACTAAGAAACATATGGGACATTACGATCTTTATGGATAAGTTTATTGGTGACAAAGTAAGAAGCATTGAGGATTTTTCGAAGGATTTTGGATTGAAAGGATTGGATACGAGAGGAATTGGATGGTTTAGTGGAGCCCTAAAGCTCAACTCGGTTTACCCAAATAGGTCTAATAACTGTCATGTAAATGAGTACTATGTAATATATTGGAAGCTTTGAATGTGGATTCCAAGTTAAACGTTTGTTCAGTTGTTATAAATTGTGAGGAAAATGAAAGTTAGCATAAACTACATAAAAATTCAAAATTTTCAATCTTTTTTATTTTAAAATTTAATTGATGATATTCCACTAATCCCTGTTGAACAGATCCGCTGCCTAGGACTCCACTTGGACAAACGTCTTATTTCTAATTCACATACAAGACTAAAACGACAAGAAACTGCTCATCGTTACAGCCTACTTCAACATTTACTAGACAAACGATCAAACCTCCTAATTCATTACAAAAGACTAATGTACAAGACTGTTATTAGACCTATTTGGACGTACGGAGTTGAGCTTTGGGGCTCCACTAAACCAACCAATTCATCTCGAATCTAATCCTTTCAATCCAAAATCCTTAGAAAAATCCTAAATGCCCCTTACTTTGTCACCAATAAGCTTATCCACAATGACCTTAATGTTCCATATGTTGCTGATTTAGCCCAAACCAGCTACCTATGCTTTCATAGTAAGCTCTATAACCACTCAAATCCATTAGTTTCTCAACTTGCTTCCCACTCCATTCCCGATAATCCTCCGAGGCGTCTGAAAAGAAGATGGCCTAGAGATCTTCTATTGTAGAATTTTATTGAAGTGCTACTGATGAGTAGCTCTTTTCAAGTTTTTACAAGTCATTGTAATCGTTACCAGTTCATTTACTAGATGTACATATTTGTATAGTTGTAAATTTCAATAAATTGATGCAGACGGTGGAATTTACTCAATTAAAGGTTTTCCTAAAAAAAAAAAAAAAAAAAAAAAAAAAAAAAAAAAAAAAAAAAAAAAAAAAAAAAATCTCTTCCTAAAAAGAATTGCATTCCTATATCTGTTAACCTTGTACATAACATATAAATATATTAATATGATCATACTAAATACATATATTTGGACTCACCTGATACATAGAAGAGGATGAAGACCAGCTTTAAGAAGACCACAGAGAGGCCCATGTTGTCTGCCAGAATAGAAGACCACAGAATCACATTTCCACCGTCACACTACACTGTCACACTGCACTGTCCACACCACACTAACCTTGATCTGTTTGTGTCACGACACAACACTTTGTCAAAGCGGGGTTTGATGCACTAAACTAGAACTGATCCTGAAACATAAGGAAAACAAAAATAGTTGAAATTTGGTAAAAAAATATTTTTTTGTTAATAAGTTTCGCATTCATTGTTTCATCCCAAAGTTCATTTAATAAGAGATGAAAGAATTAATATTAATGCCGATTTTGTTTGTAACTGATAAACGATTTCAGTGTATTAGTTACAGTAAAATTATCAAGGTATTCGAACACCATTTGAAAGGTGTTTGTTTTTAAAAGTTTCTTTTTTTTGTGTACGGTTTTAGAAAGGAAATATTCTTGAGAAACATTCAGTCAAAGCAATTAATATTATTTATAAATTTATTTATTATTTATAAAGTAATGAATATTGTTGACTACATACTACTAGCACACCATTATAGACTACTCCTTGTAGTGTTTACTACAATAACCTCTGAGGAATTTTACAATTGTCATTGTATTATAAATTGCTGTTCGTTTCATTTAGATACTGTTCACAAAAATAATAAATTTAAATACTTTTATTTATTTTTTTAGTTTACTTTAACAATATCATGTTCATCAAATATTACAACAATAATTCATATTTATATTTTAAAATAATTTTTTTCAATAAATTGAAGTGTAATTTAGAATATCATGAAGTGTGATTTCCCTTTCCATTTACAATTTCATCATAAATGAGTTCATTATTTTTAAAGTAAACTGCTGTGTGCTGTTTATTTTTTTAAAAGCATGTAATAAATATTTTTAATAATATCAAATTACGACAATTTAAGAAGAAAAAAAAAGTGTTTATAATCTGAGTATATCTCGCGCTGTAGGCCAGGAAATGAGTTTAATACCTTTAGTGAAGGACTGTTCCAACTGAGAGGTGGAATGAGATTTTACGTTCCGTTTCATTATTGGAACCAGTTCCAGTTTTCGTTCCGTTCCATTTTTGTAACATCGAGCTGTTAGCCTCCTCCTTCTATTTAATGATTAAAAATTTTATAGGTACCATAATATTAGGAAGGTTTAAATATATTCATATAAAAAATGTACATTTTTAAAATAGTTTTATTCAATCAAGATTTGTTTTTTAATGTTAGTTCAAGTATAGTGCACAATTGAGCGAGGATTTTTCAATTACATTGGTTTCGAGAAAAAAAGAGTAATCAACTCTTGTCCGCAGCTTTTGAACAAATAGTGAAAAAATTATTTAATAATTACATATGAAGTCGAACCTTGTGTGATTCATTACTCTGAATCCGATAGAAGAAGCCGAGCTCTGTCGGTAGAATAAAAAATTGAAAAAAAAAAAGATGTTTATATTGAAGACGCCCATGCGTGGGGTGGTGGGAGGAGGGAATCAAGAGCGGCAGGATCAACGCAACAAAGCAGTCGTAACGACCTTGGGTGGAACGAAGTCAGAGATGAAATCTAAGCTCTACTACACCGAGGGAACGAAACAAGATACATCGTAGCGTTGGTTTTCGTTCCAAGTTCAACGAAAAACTTGGGCAATTGGTTTCGTTCCAAACCGGTTTAATGCTGGAACCAGTTCCAAGTTCCGTTCCACCGAGAACGACCCTTTACTAGATACCTTATAACTGATGAGTTAGCTACCATTCACCGACTTTAGCGAAAAGTAAAATTTAAGTAATGAATGATAATTAGAGCCATTGAAATATTTATTCTGTTTCATAAGAATTAGGGAGATGATTTTTTTCTTCTGCATTGTCTGATTCGTAATCATATTATAAACTACATGTTATAGATAATAAATGTTATTTTCTGTTTACTATTCATTTACTGATTAATAATTGACTTTTTAAATGATCTGGTTTATTTTTATAGCTCTATATTATTTTTTATAATAGTAATTTATTTTTAAATCATGGTATCGAGTATTGGAAATCGAGACATTTTATTATCGACACATCACTAATTTTAATTATAATAATAAGTAATATATACAGCAATATAAAAATTAAAAAGTAGAGAACTTACATCCACTCTTAGCGTCATACGTAGGGATGGAATTTTTTTTTATCTCTGAATGACGATACACGATATATCGGTGACTAAAAATATCAATTTTTTATTTGTTACATAATAAATGTTCCTATTATTTTATTGCTACTCATTAATAAAAAAAAATTAATATTATTAATTAATAATAACCTTATTAATGATATCTATTTTATCGTCCTAGTTAATTTAGGTACGGAATCGAACCCCTACTCCACCGAATTCGTCAAGCCCTAATGCAGATCGATTTTGATGTTTGACTCGGAGTTTCACATTTATCGATAGCTCTTTCCTATAACCACACCTGTAAACCTCTATTTTTATAGTTTGAACTTGGATTGTATTGTTTAGTATGTTATATCGATTAACTTTAAATCGATTATTTCGCCTTCTCGAATGTAAAGAACTTTCCCAAACATTTTCCATTTAACTTAAATTAGATCAAAGATCAAAGCAAGGAAACATGTCAGATGTTTTTCGGATAGGTTTATATTTACATTCGGGTAGACTCAGTATGTACAATAGTTTTTCGGTTATAGATAATATAGGTTTATGATAACTAAAGTAAGTAATGTAAACTTCCCGTCAAAAGTATGACAACACTGAAATATTCGAGTTTTAGAGAAGTAGATAGTTGGGGTATGCAGTCATAAAGATACACAGCAATTAAAAAATAAGTTTTTTAATTTGTAATGCCAACATTTCAACTTGCATTGCAAGCTTTTATCAGGGTTTCAGACGTATGTAAACAGAAACTGTTCAGAAACTATCTACTTCTCCTAATACTTAACAGTCAACTGTACCTCATCAATATTTGAATTTTATAAAAAAATATTTTTTTTTTTCATAATAAGTAAAGGTTCTGAAGTCTATAATAAACATTCCTAAACTAGACATAATAATTTTTAATTAAAATATATTATTATAAACAAAAAAGTTAGAAAACTTATTTTTTTTAATTTTAACTTTTATTAAGACAGTTCCCCCCTTTTACTTGAATGACTGCTTCCACTAGTCTTTGCATACTTGTAAATAACAAAACAAATAATAAACATAGACTAAAGGAAATTTGAAAAAAATAATCTAAAATTCCATCGTCATATTAACAGGGAAAAGCATTGATGTGTCTAATCCTTAATGCCTCACATAATAATAAATAATATTAATATGAATATAAACCAAGTATGGATTAAGATAAAAACCAGGAAAATCTGAGAATTATGGGTGGTGTAATACTTTTGACGTAGGGTTGGGCGATAGTCGATAGTTAGCACTATCGATAGGGCGATACTATCGGTTGAGAACTATCGATTGCTATCGATAGTTTTTCGATAGTTGCTTCCTTTTTTTCTAAAGGTATTCAATAGAAAATGTCAACTAATTTAATTAAATTCAATTATCCACTTACTATTTGAAATTTGCAGGATTATAAATTATAAGATTATATCATAAAGATGAGAGAAAAAAAAAAACTAATTTATTTGAATTTTAAAAAAGTATTTACAATTTACATGGTTACAATAATAATTAACAAATCAAATCTTCAGAAAAGAAAAATAACGAAACAGTTAATTTTAAGAGTCAAGTATGCTCCTTAATGGCTTAATCATTGAGAGAACCCTTGAGCTCTAGGAATTCCGAATTCAATTTCAGAAGAACTCGACACTGTACAGAGACAGATCAGTATAATTCCGAGAGTTTCAAAACTTGAATTTAGTAAAAAAGATCTATCGATAGTCGGGACTATCGATAGTGACCATAGGCATGACCTATCGATATATCGATAGTGACTATCGACTATCGTCCAACACTAGTTAGTCCCCGCATAAACATGTAATTTGAGCTGAAGTGAAAACAGTAGCAAAATATTTCATAGCTAAACTAAATAAAATTGGAAAAGTTGCATTTAAAACATTATGCATTAAAAACATTTCCTTATTTGAATCAATGTTATAAGATTTTTTTTTAAATACATAAAGTTGTATGTTGTTTGTATGGATATACCGTAAGGTACCAATATAAAAATAATGGATTCTCGAAAGTTAAGTATCAATATTTCGATATATCGTGTATCGAAACCCATTTCTAGACATATGTAGGTCTTGCCATCCGATTCTAAAATAATTACGAGCGGAAAAATAAAATAAAAATTGTACAAAAAAAAACAAAACACACTATAACACAATTAAATCACAAAGCACTGTAACACCATATAAAACATTTTTAAAAATACCGAAAACCGCACTACACGACCGTTAGCAGATAAGAATATCTCGAGATTTTAAATCAAACTGACCAAAATAATTCTCAGCAGGAGAAGGCTTACAGACATCAGGTGATTTAATTATGAATAATGTAATCTGATTGGCTGAGCCGGACCGTACTACTCTGTTTATTTCTTTTGTTTTGACTCACTTATTAGTTTTTATACTGTCTAGATAAAAAACATCAGATATTTCCAGTTCTGACCAGATTTGATGTACGTTCAGAGACGAATTTTTTTTCTGATTTCTGAAGATTAATATAATATCTCAACTTTAAGAGGTTGAATTTTTAACGTAAATAATTTAAATAAAAATGAAGTAACAGTACATTTTCAAATAATTCTGAATCAATACCTCAACCCTTTTTATTTTCTTTATTAATAATATTATATATACATACGTATATATATAACTGTTTTTTTCAAAAACTTCCCCAGGTCAGTCACCGCCATTTACACTAGTTCCTACAGGATAGATACAATAGGAAAAATATTAAAATCACTATACTCCAAATTCAATAAATATTACAAAAAATGGAAAATACAAATAAACGAACATAAAACTGCAGCAATGTTTACAAAAAGAAGGCCCAAATTAGTGGATCGTATCATCTTAAATAAAATTCGAATCCCCTGGGCAAAACTGTTACCTACCTCGGACTTGAATTAGATAAACGTTTAACTTTCACATCCCATATTAATAATAAATGCTGTAAAGCCAAAAAAACTTATCAGTAAAATGTCACCATATTTCCGAAGTAATTCCCCTCTATCAACTCGCAACAAAATCATTTCATATAAATCAGTCATTCGACAATCACTTACATACGCCTCTTCGGTGTGGAGCTACACATGTGACTCCAATTACAAACAATTAAAAAGAATTCAAAACCTATGCTTGAGAATCATTAACGACTACCCAAGATACACAAAAATAACTGATATGCTACACGATCTAGATTTTCAAACAATTAAACAGTTTCAAAATCTAGCAAATCAAACACCCAGAGTCAGAACTATTTCACCTCAACAATAAACTCAGACAATCCCATAATACAAGCAATAGGCAAATATAACAAACTAACCTTAAGAAGGTACGTACACAAACGAACTAGACACATATTACTAGAATAAAATTTATTTAATAAGACATTCTTTGAATTTATTAGTCTTAGTTAAATTTTAATTTAGCAAATCTAAGTATTGTAAGAGATAATTTATTGTTAAATAGCAATTAATTTCAACGCCCAAAACTTTTGCATATTTTCCATTTATTTATTTTATCACTTTGTTTTATTTAAATATTATTATTTATTTAATTTATTAATTTTTTTTTCTTAGTAGGTTTTTTTATTTGTCAGTTTTTCCTACAGTTTAAAAAATGTATTCTAAGTTTAATTTATACTGAACGAATATGTAGTGTGAATTGTTTATTAGCAAAACATGTATTTATACAAATATGTTACAAAATTGTAAATTGTTAAATTCCGTAAAATAAAGCTCTTTATATATATATATATATAGTAATCCCCAGGTCAGTTGTGTACTAGGATTGTTAGAATTTAGTTAGTTCGATACCACATCCACCAGAAACATTGTAAGTAGTTTTATACTCCTCTATATTCTGTAATTATATATGTTTTTATTATTCTAACATATGCTGTTATATACTTGTACTGTAGCTAACTTTATGTTTTGAAATAACTTGTATAACTTATTGTAACCTGTTTTTTCACTGTAGAGCATGATTATGAGAACAATATAGTCTCGAAACGTCGCCAAAATAGTTGTTTTTATTTATTGACTGAACCTCAAGAACCTTACTAAACAGAAATATATATTAAAAATAACCCCTAGTATAATCCGATAGATAAATTCACTTAAAAACAATTAATAACTTATAATAACAAAAATAAAAATGAGTGCACTGAAAGATTTTAATTATTTTTTTTACTTTACTTTTTAATTTCAAACCAATAGTACTCGGCGTATTAACTTGAACCCGTTGGTGCCTCCTTCAAACTTTATTTCAGCTTATCTTTTACTTAAGGAGATCTCTCATACAACTGTTGTTTAGAATAGTAGCATTGATGTTTTGTATAAATCTGTTGGGGAGGTCATACAGTTTGTCGTGCAATGTTGTGTATTCTGTTTTCATATCTAGAATTAAAATAAAAATAAATAAAAGTTATGTCATTATAAATATTTGTATGCTATAAGAATGTGGATATTGATACTCGATGTATCGAAATATCTACATTTTTCTTTCGATATTTTTATATTTATTTCCGAGATGTCGATACGTATCTAACCATATATAGTTTTCTCAATATTATAAAAAAACAAATTAAAATTTTAAATATTTTTTAAAATTGTTTTTTTTAATGATATTCCACTAATCCCTGTTGAACAGATCCGCTACCTAGGACTCCACTTGGACAAACGTCTTACTTGGAATCCACACACAAGACTAAAACGACAAGAAACTGCTCGTCGTTACTGACTACTTCAACATTTACTAGACAAACGTTCAAAGCTCCCAATTAATTACAAAAGACTCATATACATGAATGTGATTAGACTTATTTGGACGTACGGAGCTGAACTTTGGGGCTCTACTAAACCATCCAATTCATCTCGTAACCATTCTTTGCAATCCAAAATCCTTCGAAAAATCCTCAATGCTCCTTACTATGTGACCAATAAACTTGTCCATAAAGATCTTAATGTTCCATATGTTTCTGATTTAGCTCAAACCAGATACCTATCCTTCCATAGTAAGCTCCATAACCACTCCAATCACTAGTCTCCCAACTTGCTTCCTCCTCCATCCCTGATAATCCTCCGATGCGTCTGAAAAGAAGATGGCCTAGAGACCTTTTAGTGTAGATTTTATTGAAGTGCTACTAGTGAGTAGTTCTTCACAAGTTATTTACATGCCATTGTATTCACTGTCAACACATTTACTTGTTGTATATTATTTTGTACAGTTGTAAATATCAATAAATGGAAAAAAAAAATTGGTTTAAATAAGAGAAGGTTTCAATATTTAATGCTTTTAATAGTTTATTTTATTAGTTCAATTTTATGTATAGTAGAATATGTTGTCTAGGGAATATGTACAATATGTTGTCTAGGGAATATGTACAATATGTTGTCTAGGGAATATGTACAATATGTTGTCTAGGGAATATGTTGCAACTGTTTCCAATTCAGTGTCAACAGAGCGACTATCTCAAGAGAAAGGTGAAACATCTCACAGACAATAAATAAAATAAGTAGAAAAATTCTGGAATAGCTATTTTCTATCGTAAAATTGACTAATAGACGATATGTAAAAGTTGAATTGTTGAATTATATATAGGTTCCTTAAAATAAAATATTAATATAACACACTAAGCAATACATTGCAACTTAGAACTATAGAAATAGAAGTTTACTGGTGAAGTTATAGGAAATCTCAATCGATAAATGTACAGCTAAATATAAATCGATAAATATAAACCTCGAATTTTTTTTTAATATACATTTATTGAAATTTACAACTGTACAAAATATATAAATCAAGTAAATGTATTGACAACGATTACAATAACATTTTAAAACTTGAAAAGAACTACTCATCAGCAGCACTTTATTAAAAATTCTACACTAGAAGGTCTCTAGTCCATCTTCGTTTCAGACGCCTCGGAGGATTATCGGGAATGGAGTGGGAAGCAAGTTGAGAAACTAACGGATTTGAGTGATTATGGAGTTTACTATGAAAGGATAGGTATCTGGTTTGGGCTAACTAAGCAACATATGGATCATTAAGATCTTTATGGATAAGTTTATTGGCGACAAAGTAAGGAACATTGAGGATTTTTCGAACGATTTTGGATTGTAAGGATGGATACGAGATTAATGGATGGTTTAGTAGAGCCCCAAGTTCAACTCCTTACGTCCAATAGGTCTAATCACAGTCATGTAAATGAGTCTTTTGTAATTAATTGGGAGCTTTGAACGTTTGTCTAGTAAATGTTGAAGTAGTCTGTAACGACGGGCAGTTTCTTGTCGCTTTAGTCTTAATTTCGAAGTTAAGCGTCGGAATCGATCTACAAGCAAGTGACTTGGATTTAATGAATTTGGTAGAGCAGTGGTTTGATGTCGTTACATTAATTAACTAAAACGATAAAATAATCATGAATATATTAAATGAACGACGATTGAAATATATTTAATAATCGATGAATAAATAATCGATTTTATAAAAGGTATCGCTATGCAGAGAATCGATTGTTCAAAGTTGATTCGTAGGTACTGGTTATTGGCAAGTGTGATAATTAAGGAAACTTTAATGTTACTATATTGTTGTTAAATTCAATTTAAACTTGAAGATGCAACCAAAGTACATTTCTGCGCAGGCTTCAAATTATAACGCATCGGTGAGCAACACTGCATCAAATTATCAAGAAAACTAAAATATTTTTCTCAGCTAATATAATATACTAAATTGTATTTATTAATTAAATAATATATATAATAATTTAAATAATTGACTACCGATATTATTATTGCTGAAAAATATTGTTTAAATTTAACATTTGTGTGACGCAGTAAGATGCAAATTGCAACAGCTTATGAGGTCATTGTGGTCAGGAATCGCAGTTTTTATTGCAACTCAGACAGAAGATCGATGCCTGCTAGGTTACTCAGGTCAAATCCTTCGACCGCAGGTTCTGGTCTCACTGTCCATCCAAGGGTCCGAATTAGGATCGAGTATCGTAAGAAGAAAATCGATTTTGCATATCGACAATTTTTTTTAGCCCTAAATATGCATGATATTCATGATATATCGGTGAACACAAGTATTATAAACTGATATATCATTATTTTTTTTTAATTTATAAAACATAAATATACAGGGTAAGTACCTCTTAATGTAAAATTAGGAGAAATTCCATTGAAAATGAAGAAAAATGTCGCAGACCTTACTTTTCTATTCTAATCCGTTGCAGATATACGATAATTAAAGACTTTTTTAAGGAAACCGCGTTTTTTTTTACCATAAAATCTGTAATATCTCCATTTTGTTGAAATACTTTTCAGGTTTTGACTAAATTTTCGGATTTAGCATTAAATTTCCTATTAGGGCAGAGTACATGTAATCTTGAATTTTTTTTTTTTTTACACTAAGAGGTACAAACCCTGTATATTTATCATATAAATATGCCTAAAAACGTTTTCCCTTGAATATTTTCTTTAGAAACATCAAATTGTGGCATAGACAAATACAACTCTAAACACATATAATTTTACTATGATCAGTAATAAATAAAATGGTGAAAATTGACATATAATAGGAGTTGAGTGTCCTCCGCAATGCGCTAATGCTCGATTAAAGCGTTAAAAAAAAAAAATTAAAATGCAAAACGAACCAAAAGATACAATACCGGCACTACTAATCTCTCACCGCACAACTCTTTACCTCCTATCACACCAAGATACCCAATATAAATTTGGTTATTATTAAGTTGTACATTAGCGTGGAGCGAAAACTAAAGTTTAAGAGGTATCCTTTAAGAAGCGGGGCTCCAGCCCACTGGCCTGACCCGCGCTACACCGACCAGTCCGATCCTTACGCTTCACTTCGAGTTTACATTTATCGATAGCTCTTTCCTATAACCTCACATGTAAACAATCACTTCTACAGTTTCAACTTGGATTGTCTTGTTTAGTGAGTTCTATTGATATTTAGTCTTATTAAATGTAAATAGGTGAAACAGAAGTTAACAACATGATTTTCATAATAGATTTAGTGTTTTATAAATTCATATTTTCTTTTTTCCTCTTCTCTAATGTATAAAAGTGTTTCTAAACTTAACAAGATTAATTTCTACATGGATATACTGTTTTATATATTTATATCTGTTATATCCATTTAAGTGATATTTTGTCTGTTTACATATTTTGTGAAGTGAAATACCTATTACTTATTGCCCTCACCTATTGTATTAATCTATACAATTACATAAAGGACAAAGCATTTACGTTTGTGATCACTAACCGAGGAAACTACTGAAACATTCTTCATCAAATTTTAACTACGTCATCTCTATAGTTCCAGGAAGGTTTTGTGTGTAAGAAATTTAAATCTAACTAGATGATATCAATCAAATTATTTCAGCCGAATAAAAATTATTATCAAACTAATATGTCGATCCTTTGCTTCTTGATAATGTATTTAAAAATATTCGTGGTCCTTTGATCCTAAGCACTGATAATGCAGTCCATTATTCTCAAGAGTTTCTTGAATAATGGAAATAGTCTTTCCACTCCATTTTATATATATATATATATATATATATATATATATATAAACAAATGCATACATATTACAATACAATTACTAGTTATTCTATAACATCTGCAGAATAGTAGGCAGTCTAAAATGTTTTTTTGATGGCTTTTTTTTTTTCGTGTCATGATCCCATCAGCGATATTGATCCTAAACGATATATTTCTAGAGATGTCTAAAAAAAGAATAACATAAATGAATATTACCTGTGATGTGTCGGTAACGAAATTTTTCAACTTCCGATACACCAATACCGATACCACGGTTTATTTTTATTTTTTATTTTTTAATACGATAAAAATAGCCAACTGATATAAAAAAAAAAAAAATTGTTTTTAAAAACAATAATAGCTGAAAGAAGTCAATACAAAATATGGTTCAGTAAATGTGACGCGAAAGTTTAATACCTGGGAGAGACCATTTGTAACAGAGGATCAGAAAAGGAAGGTATAAAGGAAAGAGTTGCCAGACTGGAAGGACTGAGTTTCGCAACGAGTAACATCTACAATAAAAAGAATCTCTCCATCAAGGCAAAGATCAAACACTACACACTGTAGTGAAACCAGTAATTTTGTATGGAACCGAAACAATGAATCTCCCCAGTATGGAGAAACTGCTAAGAGTTGAAAGAAGAATCCTGAGAAGAATCTATGGTCCTAAGAAAAGGGAGGAAGGATACAGGCTAAGGCCAAACAAGGAAATTTTACAGGGAGATAAAGGATATGGAAACGGAGATAAGAACTAGGAGATTGAGGTTCTATGGTCACTTGGTGAGGATGCCGAAAGAGATTTGAATAAGAATATAATGGAAAAACTGTGGGGATACCGGAGTGCACGGGGCTACATCAAACAACTGAAAGAGGAAAACAGCAAGGTTGGGAATCAGGGGCGTGGATTGCTTGGATAGAGGCGAATTCAGGAAAAAGTTACAGGGGCTTGCAGTTCTTGAGGGGCCAAGGAGGACCAATGAAGGAGTGGCTGGACGGAGGAGGAGGAGAAGGAAGCACTCGAACTTGATGAAGGAAAAGTGGGTGGAAAGAGAGAGAACAAAAAAAGAAAGAATACAATCATAATATTCGCGTGGTCTACAAAGGCCGTTCAAGCCCAAAAAAAAAAAAAAAAAAATATGCTGAAAATAGCCAGATACGTTTAATAAAGAGCTGGATGACCAATAGCCATGAGGCTGTGTGCACTATTCAGCACAAGGGATAAATATCGAAAATAAAAAATGTCCGACGAGAAATACTTTTGCCTTAATGACAAGGGAAAATCCTTCTAAAAAATCCTTACTGCTCCTTACTTTGTCACCAGGAATGATCCACAATGATTTCATATCCCATATGTTGCTGATTTGGCAACGAACCAGATTACCTCTCCTTTCATAATTAAACTCACCTTCACATCACAAATTCATTGTTGCACAACTTGTCTTACCATATCCATTCCTGGGCAATCCTCCGAGGCGTCTAAAAAGAGCTGCCCCCAGGACTGCTACATATATTTATTAACTTTTATTGAAGTGCTATCAGTGGACGTGAGTTGATACATAAGGAAAAGCCAGACTGTCATGTTATTAGGTAAGTTATGATCACGTTCACTGGATTTTGTTTTTTATAAACAGTTGAAAATTTCAATTACATAGATAATTAAAAATTAATCAAAAATAAAATAAAAAGTCAAGCCTAAAGTGACAAAAAACTAATCGCCGTACAAGACTACTTTCAACATTTACTAGACAAACGACCAAAGCTCCCAATCATTACAAGATTTATTTTACATGACTTGTGATTGTTTAAACCTATTTGGACGTAAAGGAGTGGGAGCTTGAGATCAGGGCTCAGTAACCTACCTGATTCATTCTGTATCCAATCACCATTACAATCCAAAATCCTCAAAGCTCCTTCCTTTGTCACCCATATGAACGTATCCATAAAGATTCTGAATTGTTACATATGTGCTGATTTAGCCCAAAACCCAGGAGATCTCGATCCATTCATGTAAGCATCCATAACCACTCAAATCCGGTAAATTCCCAACTTGACTTCCACTCCATTCCCGATAATCCGCCGAGGCGTCTGAACAAAAGAAGATGGACTAGAGACCTTCGTTGTTGTAGAATTTTTCATAATAAGTGCTCTGAATGAGTAGGTTTTTTAATAGTTTTACCTGTCATTTTGATCGTTATAAGTTACTGGTACTTAATGTGTATATTGTTATAGTTGTAAATTTCAATAAATCGTATATTTAACAAAAAGATATATTAGTTAACAAGTATTTATGTTCTTGACTTATAAGCGCGGGCAAAGCCACGACGTGGAAAATTCTATATAGAATGTCATTATTTTTCGTGACAACTTTTAATTATTGTAAAAATAAAAATGATTGTCTGTTTTGGCATAACTACTATTATAATTTAAATCTTATACATCAATAAACTAAGGATGTACATATTTGTGTAGTAAAGTTCAATAAATTGATCTATATATATATAGTATATATATATATAAATATATATATATATATAAATATATAAAACAAAACAAACTACTTGAACTTTGTATCAACGCTCATGTAAGAGGACCAACAACTCTACCTTCGTAGTTAAAAACATCTAGCAAACAGCTTTGTTGTTTCAGATTTGAAAAGTTTAAAATTGTCTCCCTCTTGTTATTAGGAGAGAGGATGGAGGGAACGTATAATAATTACATAACATGGCTTTGCATAAAATTGTCGATATCTTAATGACAACAATTTTATCGAAGCGTGTGTGAAGAAATAATCGTCAACAGAATCGATTAGATTTCTAGGAATCGACTGTGGCCATCCGCATTCTCGTTAAAGATAATTTTTTATGGAATCGATCTTAGGAAACACTAACTATCGATACCAACAATAAATATTGCTAATTGTTTTTATGTCATTACAAAAAGCTAATTCATTTAAGCCAAGAAGTGATAATAAGAAAAAGTAATTTAGGAAGAGCCCTAATCAAATCGTTAAAAGAGCGAACTGAAGGAAGGAGAAAGTCGGTTCAAGTTTGATTGGGCCTTAAGTTAATAGCTTGTTATTATATTTTACAACCTAATAGCAACTATATAACACCGCATTCTATATCACAATCCAGTGTTGATAATTAATTAACTACTCAACGTATATTAATATTATCCTATTTTACATCTTTTAATTAAATCTTTGCCCATTTTTTCATTTTAAGTACATTGTATTTTAAGGAGATTTAATCAAGTATTTAAGTTCTTACTTGGCACTAACTGCTACTTATATTCAACATGTGCCACTTTTTCCCCGCCACATTTCACCATCTTCAGGATTATATTATCTGTGATCATTTTCAATGTCTCTTTTCTAGTCCTCTTCCCGCCCTTTTACCGAAGAATATCACATCGGACAATTGTTCTAATGACGGAATATGGACATCGATGAAGAGACAATGTGAAAATTATCACATATAATATGAGCTGCAGCGGGACATGTTCGAACCCTGATGCGCCCAATCTGCAATCTAATAGGAGGCATATCCCAAAAAGAAACTTAAGCATATTTATTTTCCTATTAAAAGTCGTCACAA